>CANYBF012351365.1:0-14632 GCA_948192965.1 Dalechampia spathulata | reverse complement strand
ATTGACGAAACAAACTAGGTGGCGACTCCACTTAATAACCTCGACGCGATTTTTCTAGGTTAAAGAAACAATCAACTATGGAAGTACGCCATTGAGAGCAAGCACCACGGCATCTCATGCCGAACAGCATGCAGCGCTCCCGCGTCCGGGGCGCGCTACTCTTACACATTGGTTACATCTCAGGCTTGGCAACATATCTCCATGGACTTCATGGAACAACTATCATGGTTTATAGGGGTATGATACAATGTAGGTTGTTATTTACCGGTTTACAAATTTTAGCTATTTTATTGCATTAAAGCATCCTTTTTTTATAACCTCTTTAGCTTAATATTTCTTTAATCACCTATTTAAATTATATGTAGTACCCATCAATATTGTTTTAGATAGAGATAAAATTCTCATAGGAATTTTTTGGAAAGAAATCAATGAATAAACTTGACACTAATCTTCACTTCAACTTAGCTTATCATCCTTAGTTAGATGGATAAACAAAGAGATTAAATCAATTCTTGGAATTCTATCTTTTTTATGAGGCCTTTGATAAACTAATAATATGGTTTAAATGGTTGGGGTTAGCTCAATACTAGTACAATACTAGTACAATACCAGTTACCATAGTTCCATCAAAATATCTCTATTTTGAGCATTGTATGGAATCAATCCTCCTTTTTATAACATTTCTTTAGTTGACTCTCTAGTAGTAGCTTTTGAGCTCCTTCTCCTACAATGAAAGGAATTGAATGTTTTTTTGTAAAACTAACCCATTGCTACTTGAAATTAAATGAAGCAATGGGTGTATTAGAAATGAATAGTATAGGCCTTTTATGTCATGCCCACATATGAGACCCTGGTAGTTTGGTCCTAATTTATGTGAATGTACATGTATGCGTATACGTATGAATGATTGGATAGGTGTGTATGTGTATTTATGTACCTATGTGCTTGATGAATGAAACGTTATATTGCTTTCTTGATTTGTGATTGTCCTTGCAAATGTTGGTGCATGAATAGGATGATATTGAGTGTATTGATTGAATGACGTGATATTGTATTTGCAGATGCGTGTTATTATGTTATGAGGATGGGATGTGTGGGTGTTGCAGCCTTATTGAGGTATCTCTATCGTATAAGGGGTGAACATGGAGTTTAGCATGCTGTAAGTGAGGTTTTAGAAGTGTTTATACTTGATTTGAGGTAGGTATGTTGGGTATGAGTTTAGGAAGAGTGGAAGAAGGAGGTTTGAGAGTGGTACGAGCGTACGGATCACCATACGGGCATACCAAAATAGGGGAAATGAGGGAGTTAGGCTCTTGGAGACCGTATGAGCGTACCAAAGGGTGGTCCGGCCGTACGCATACTCGCAGGAAATTGGGTTTATCAGGTGAGTTGAGGATGTATGAGCATACCAAATGTGGAACGGGCTTACCGTCCCTCGCAGGAAAATGTGCTTGTCAGGATTTTTAGTTCGGTATGGGCGTACCATGATCCATACGGCCGTACGCGACTTAAGTTTGACGAGTCAAAGGATAAATATCAAGCCTTTTCTTAGTTTTCTACCACCTTCTTCTTTCTTCAACCCTTCCAAATGTTAGAGTTAGTGTTTCTAAGCTTAGGAAGAGTGCTAGAGCTTGAAGTTGACAATAACGGACAGTTCTAACGAGATTGTACTAGAAGTCTTCCTACCACAGGTTTGTGCTAGGAGTGTTGTTTGTGTTAGCTTATTCTAGTTTATTTTTAGTAGGTACTTGGCTTGGTTCTTTGGCCTAAGACCTGGGGAAGGCTTCAAGGTGATGCTTATGTTGATGAATTTTCATTATGTTGTTTTCTATTACTTTCTATGATAGGATGAATTTATGAAAAGAATCGTACGTGCATATTTATATGTTCATGGCATGCATGGTGATGAAGGCAGGAAAAGAAAGAGGGAAAAAGGAAAGAGAGTGATGAGAGCAAAGCTAAGCTCTGGGCATACTGAGTCAAATAATGATGAGATTCCTAATGGAATCATTTAGATTATTGCCCTCCTAAATGGGAGATGAGTCTCGAGACCTACAATAGGAAAAGGGTGCAAAGCACCACATGTTTATATGCCCTCCTTTGGGAGATGAGTATCGGTACCTACAGGGACCTAGTATGTGCAAAAGGAATATACATAATTGTCACGCTCAGCCTATACTTGGAGTAACATGCTCCCGTAGCATACACAACAACCTCCCGTACAAAAAACTGTTGCATACACTACAAGTGATACCTGTACATGTATAAATAGATGTCGTATGGGGACAACAGATAGTATGGCAGTGAAATCATAAAACAAAACCAAACATAACCCTGGATAACAACATACGTTTCATTAAATGTACACGCTAATAACAAAAGTATATTTATTAATATACAAAGGTTCTGATTACAGTAATCGTACCAGTCACCACCAAACTATACATACAATACTGCCTCTCTAAACTATACAAGCTCCAATACAAGACTACAAAAAGAAAGTATGCTCGGCTACTCTGGACCACCTTGAGGTTGGGATTGGCTGATGAATCCGTCCCTCTACTGACTTTGGCCGTCACTGCTCTGGGCCTTCTACAGTAGGCTCGAAACCTGCGTTCATCAATTGATAAACACTGAGTCGAAGACTCAGTGGTGCTAGATACCATATACACATATAACAGAAACAAGCATATCAAATGTCAAGTAGTATAATGCATTGCTATGTTTATCTCCTCTTTTCCTCTTATTCTGAACTGTTCTCTCTTTCCCTTTTTCCTTTTCTTTTATTGTGCATAATATATTCCCATACTGGATCCCTATGTACAGGTACTCAACTCCCGAAGGAGGACAACTGTAATCCTGGCCCGTAGGCCCTTTTGTTATGCCTATGTCTTGAGACTCAACTCCCGGAGGAGGAAATATAATATACGATTCCATTATGGAATCCTGTAATATATGATCCAGCATGCCTTTCCTCATTTTCTCTCGCTCTACTCAGGCATTCACGATCCCAAATGTCATGAATATGCTAACATGTGAGAGTACCGTATACAAACTTAAGTAGAAATCATAGAACTTAACACATAACAAGCTCATATCACAAAGTGATAGAGAAATATGAGAATTCAATCCCCAAACATCAAGCTTTAAGTCTTAATTGGCTTAAACACAATCAAAGAAGAAAAAAGCATCTCAAAAGAAACTGGCACTAACCTTACCAAAGTTACTGCTATCGCCTAGCCAAGTCTCTGAACTTCTACTCGCACTAATCCAAGCTCTCACGGCACAAAACCACTAAGATAGGGCAAGTTCTAGTGTTTAGAAATGTGTGGGACGATTTTAGGAAAGAAAAGAAGGAAGAAACCTAATGAAAAAGCTAGGTTAAATCTGCTTAAAATAGTATTTTAAGTCACGTACGGCCGTACCAAATACTCGTACGCCCGTACCAACCGAAAAACCTTGATGCACTTATTTTCCTGCGAGTTATCGTACGATCGTACCATATTTGGTACGCCCATACGACCCCAAAGTTACTGATAAACCCAAATTCCTGTGAGTTGACGTACACTCGTACAACCCTCTAGTACGCCCGTACAACCTCCAGGACCTCAACTCCCCTATTCCCTCGAGCTCGGTATGCCCGCACGGCTATTCGTACGCTCGTACCGCATGCCTAAAATCAGGACATGCCTCAATCACAGCCCCTAACTCTCCCCGAACCTATGAAACACACTCCAAAACCAAGCCTAACACATCAACATCATTGTCCCTCATCCAACCGAGAAGTCACACTTCCCAATAAGGTGACAGTATCATAAAATACAATCACAAATACAAGCATACATATAAACAAACATGTATACACATCATCAATGCATAATAAAACTCATACACATACATACCTCTACCCATATCCTAGCGTATAAACTACTAGGGTCTCAACTACGGGTGTAACAAATCTCTCCCCCTAAAAAGAATTTCATCCCAAAATTAGAACGAAACTTACCAGTAAACAATTGAGGATACTGTTCCCTCATCAGAGCCTCTCGCTCCCATGCCGTATCTTGACCCGTGTGATGATTCCACAATACTTTAACCAATGGTATTCATTTGTTCCTTAGTTGCTTAACTTCTCGGGCCAAAATCTGAATAGGTTCCTCCAAATAAGACAAGTCGGGTCTAACTTCAATAGACTCTACTGGAATCACATGTGAAGGATCTGATCTATACCTCCTCAGTATAGAAACATGAAACACATTATCAATCTAGTCCAAATCCGGTGGCAAAGCTAACCTGTACGCCAACAGACCTACTCTTTCAAGTACCTCATATGGTCCAATGAAACGAGGACTGAGCTTACCCTTCTGACCGAATCTCATAATCTTCTTCCACGGAGATACCTTTAGGAACACCTTATCCCCAACCGCATACTCAATATCTCGCCGCTTTAAATCCACATACGACTTATGTCTATCCGACGCGGCCTTCAATCTGGACTTAATTAACTGTACCTGATCCTCAGCTTGCTGAACAAGCTTAGGCCCAATTAATCTCCGCTCACCAACCTCAGCCCAATGCAAAGGCGTCCTACACTTACGCCCAGACAAAGCCTCATACGGTGCCATCTGTATACTCGACTGATAACTATTATTATACGCAAACTCGATCAAATGCATGTATTGATCCCAGCTACCCTCCCACTTGAGAATATAGGCACGTAGCATATCCTCAAGAATCTGGATCACTCTCTCAGACTGTCCGTCGGTCTGGGGGTGAAAAGCCGTACTGAAATGTACTTTTGAGCCTAAAGCTCTCTGGAAAGCATCCCAAAATTGAGAAGTAAAGCGAGGATCCCTATCAGACACAATCGACGATGGAATTCCATGGAATCGGACAATCTCTCTCATGTATAGCTCAACCAACTTCTCTAATCCATAATCCATATGCACAGGAATAAAATGAGTCATCTTAGTCAATCGGTCAACAATAACCCAAACTGTATCGTGCTTTGCCTGTGTCAACGGTAACCCCGTGACGAAATCCATCGTGATTCGATCCCATTTCCACTTTGGCATAGGCAATGAATTAAGTAATCCAGCTGGTACCTGATGTTCTGCTTTCACTTGTTGACAAATCAGGCATTTACTCACATAATCCGCTATTTCCCTTTTCATACCAACCCACCAATAATATTGTCTCAAATCCCGATACATCTTCGTACTTCCAGGATGATAGGAAAATGTCAAACTGTGGGCTTCCTCGAGAATCTGTCTCTTCAGTCCCTCATCTACCGGAACATACAACCGTGTCCTGTGCCTCAAATTACCGTCCTCATCCATGGTAAACAAAGTAGTCTTACCCGACTGCACCTTCTGCAACTGTTTCTGGTATTCCGTATCACCAAGTGCACTTCTCTGTATCTGATCTGTCAACAGAGGCTTAACTTTCATCTGTAACTGTGCCAGAATACAATCAAACTATAACGTCAAAGTAGCATTCAACTGTCGCATCTCATACACCAAAACCAACGAGGATTGTCTCAAGCCACCAAACATCTTCCGACTTAGAGCATTGGCAACCGAATTAGCTTTCCCCGGGTGATAATCTATCACATAGTCATAATCCTTAATCAGCTCAATACAACGTCGCTGCCTCAAGTTTAACTACTTCTGCGTACCCAGATACTTAAGACTCTTGTGATCCATGTACATATAGTAGAACTCACCGTACAAGTAATGTCACTAAATCTTAAGAGCAAATACAATCGCTGCTAACTCCAAATCATGTGTGGGATAATTCTTCTCATGTGGTTTCAATTACCTCGAAGCGTAGGCAATCACTTTCCGATCCTGCATCAGAACACATCCTAAACCATTCAACGAAGCATCACTATAGATCACATATGCTTGACCTGGAGTAGGTAGCGTAAGAACTGGAGCTTGCGTCAAACACTCCTTCAACAACTCGAAACTCCTCTGACATTCCTCCGACTAAACAAAAGGAACGTCCTTCCGCAACAACGTCATCAAGGGCAAAGCAATCATGGAAAATCCCTTAACAAACCTCCAATAGTACCCTACTAAAGCCAAGAAACTACGAACCTCACTGACATTCCTGGGTGCCTGCCAACTAAGCACAGCCTCTACCTTACTCGGATCCACTCTGATCCCCTCTACAGAGATCATATGTCCCAAAAATACTACATGCTTAAGCCAGAACTCACACTTCGATAACTTACCAAATAACTGCTTCTCCCTTATCCGTTCAAGCACTAACCTTAAGTGACAATCATGCTCCTCATGCGTCTTAGAATAGACAAGGATATCATCAATGAACACGACAACAAACTGATCCAAATAATCAGAAAATACCGTGTTCATTAATGCCATGAATGCTGCTGGTGCATTCGTCAACCCGAATGGCATCACTAGGAATTCGTAATGCTTATAACGAGTCCTGAATACCGTCTTAGCTATGCTACCTTCTTTTACCCATAACTGATGATAGCTTGATCTCAAATTGATCTTAGAAAACACAGCTGCACCCTTAAGCTGATCGAATAAATCATCGATACGTGGCAGCGGGTATCGATTCTTGATCGTCACCTTATTCAGTTGTCTATAGTCTATACACATCTGCATAGACCCATCCTTCTTCTTCACAAACAACACAGGCGCACCCCAAGGTGAAACACTCAGGCAAATGAAACTCTTATCAAGCAACTCCTATAACTGCACCTTCAACTCCTTCAATTCCATCAGAGCCATACGATATAGAGTTATCGAGATCGATTCTGTACCAGGTAACACCTCGATCTTGAACTCCACCTCTCTCTCAGGCGGTAACTTTGGCAACTCCTCTGGAAACATATCAAGGAAGTTACACACCGTCGGAATCTCTATCAACTGAATTCCCTTCTGTCGTCCATCCATTACATGAGCTAACACCACCTCACAACCCTGTAACAGTAACTTTCGAGCAGTCATAGCTGTCACTAATCTCGCTGTCACTGATGGCACGTTACCCTTAATCAAAATCGTACCCTGATCAGGAGATTGCAGTGTCACTGTCTTTCATTGACAGTCCATCACCGCATCATACTTAGCTAACCAATCCATCCCCAAAATAATGTCATACTCTCGGAATGGCATCTCGACAAGGTCAGACAAAAAGCAAACACCCTGTATCATTAAAGGACAGCACCTAAACACTCGATCCACTACCACATCTCTGCCTAAAGGGCTAGAAACCACTATCCCATAGCCTAACCCCTCACTCAACCTACCAATTAATTGAACAAACCGTAAATCAATATAAGAATGTAATGAACCCAGATCAAATAACACTAAAGCATCATGATTAGAAATGAGAACATTACCGAGCACCACATCCGCTGCTTGCTGCTCCTCACGGCGCACTAAATTATAGACTCTGGCAGGAGCTCCAACAATCTGATTAACGGACCCCTGACTGGTGCCATGACCTCCTCCACTATCTCAGCCTCTCCCTCGGCCTCTACCTCGCTCTGATCCCTGAGAACCTACAGAGTTAGGTCTCTATTACTACTGCTGTCGAACCTCACCTTTAACAACAGGATGAACTGGCCTACCAAACCGCTCCGGGCACTCCTGGGAAAAATGACCTGCACCTCCACATCTGAAACATGCCGTACTACCTACCCGGCAAGGTCTATAATGAGGCCGACTGCATAAACGACAAGCATATGGTCCAGCACCTGTACTACCACCATAAGAAACAGGTCTCCTACTCTGCTCTTGCCAAGGTGGCATCGGTCGCACATCCGCCGACCTAGGAGGAAAAGAACTGCTGAACTTACCCCTCTTCACATAACTCGATGATGAACTTGGTCCCCTAAACGACCTCCTCATCGACTCCTATCGAGCGTCATCCTCAAGTACCATCCGCTCGAGATCTAGCATACTGGCCATCAAAACTGTAAAATCATCATACTGAGATGTCTGCACAAATGCTCTGAGTCACGGATTCAAGCCCTGCTCAAAGCGCTTACACCTCTCTCGTCCAAACAGTATGATATGGGTGGCATAATACGCTAACCAAGTAAACTCCTTCTCATAGTCGGTGATAGACAAATCTCCCTACTTCAGCCCAAAAAATTCCTGTAGCTTCTGGTTAGTATAGGCTGAAGGCACATACTTCCGCCAGAATTCCCTCTGAAGATCAACCTATGTCAACACAGGAGGATCAGCCAAACTCTATGGAACCATCTTCCACCATTCATACGCGTCCTTCTGCAGTAGCGAGATGGCATACTCAAACTTAGCCGTCTCCGGACACTTCAACTGGCGCAACACCCTCTGTGTCCACTCTAACCATACCTCTGCCACATACGGATCAGTCGTACCGGTGAAATTCATGGCTCCATATGACCTTAACTTCATGAAGTCCAACTTGTACTCCTCCCTCTATTCCACTGGAGGTGGGGCAGGAACTGCAGGCAACGTCTGACTCTGTGCCTGAAGAAACCGCATAAACTGGGCAAACTGGGTTGCCATTGGGTCAGTAGTCGATGCTTCCGCCTGCCTACCCGCGCACTCTCCCGGTCTTGAGGAACTCTCTTGGGGATTAAAGTTATCCCCGCCTTCCTCACCGGCATTCACTCATCTATCAGACATCAAACCTAATCTATAGCATGCAAACAAGAGTCCTATGATCAACGGTGGTGAAAGCGAGCAACACTCCTATACGGTAGCTTAACAATTAGAGGCAGTAATCCTAGGAATCCATAACAAAGACACATCAAGCTAAACCATAGCTCCACACCCTACAAGCTATAAACCATAGCTCTGATACCACTTTAACATGTCACGCCCAACCCATACCTGGAGTAACATGCTCTCGTAGCATACACAATGACCTCCCATACAGAAATCCATTGCATACACTATAAGGGATACCTGTACATGTATAAATAAATGTCGTATGGGGACAACAGATAGTATGGTGGTGAAATCATAAAACAGAACCAAACATAACCCTGGATAACAACATACGTTCCATTGAATGTACACGCTAATAACAAAAGTATATTTATTAATATACAAAGGTTCTGATTACAGTAACCGTACCAGTCACCACCAAACTATACATACAATACTGCCTCTCTAAACTATACAAGCTCCAACACAAGACTACAAAAAGAAAGTATGCTCGGCTACTCTGGACCACCTCGAGGTTGAGATTGGCTGATGAATCCGCCCCTCTGCTGACTTTGGCCATCACTGCTCTGGGCCTTCTACAGTAGGCTCGGAACCTGCGTTCATCAATTGATAAACGCTGAGTCGAACACTCAGTGGTGCTAGATACCATATACACATATAACAGAAACAAGCATATCAAATGTCAAGCAGTACAATGCATTGCTATGTTTATCTCCTCTTTTCCTCTTATTCTGAACTATTCTCTCTTTCCCTTTTTCCTTTTCTTTTATTGTGCACAATATATTCCCATACTGGATCCCTATGTACTGGTACTTAACTCCCGAAGGAGGACAACTGTAATCCTGGCCCGTAGGCCCTTTTGTTATGCCTATGTCTCGAGACTCAACTCCCGGAGGAGGAAATATAATATACGATTCCATTATGGAATCCTGTAATATATGATCCAGCATGCCTTTCCTCATTTTCTCTCGCTCTATTCAGGCATTCACGATCCCAAATGTCATGAATATGCTAACATGCGAGAGTACCATATACAAACTCAAGTAGAAATCATAGAACCCTCTAGTACGCCCGTACAACCTCCAAGACCTCAACTCCCCTATTCCCTCAAGCTCGGTATGCCCGTACGGCTATCCTTACGCCCGTACCGCATGCCTAAAATCAGGACATGCCTCAATCGCAGCCCTTAACTCTCCCCGAACCTATGAAACACACTCCAAAACCAAGCCTAACACATCAACATCACTGTCCCTCATCCAACCGAGAAGTCACACTTCCCAATAAGGCAACAGTATCATAAAATACAATCACAAATACAAGCATACATGCATACATACATGTATACACATCATCAATGCATAACAAAACTCATACGCATACATACCTCTACCCATATCCTAGCGTATAAACTACTAGGGTCTCAACTACGGGTGTAACAATAATTACAGGAAAACAAGATAGAATGAGTGAAATGAGGATGAGGAAGAATGTAAGGCATAGCTACATCTGCATTGCATGTATTAGAAATGTGTGCTATAATGGTCTGTATGATGATGTTATTGATGAATTGAAATGTTTGATGTATGATGCTTATGATAGTTGATGTGTATCGAGTTATACCTGTGTATTTGACTCATGTTTCCTTAGAACCACTGAGTTTTATACTCAGCGTTTATCATTTGATGAATGTAGGTTCTATGCCTTCGGGAGAGCAGTCCGATCAGTAGTAGAGGTCATCAGCAGAGAAGACTATTCTCGAAATGGTATGGGACCTCAAGGGCATACTCCGAGTCATTTTTTATCAGAGTAGTTCTGTTGATTCTAGTGGCAGTAGTCTACTCTGTGTTTTATGGTGTATCTGTATAGGAGTTATACGAACCCTATTGTATGACTGGTATCATATGTATATTATATAACTGAGCGGCCCAAATGAATGATTGTTATTTAGGTTACGTTATGCTTTATTTTTCATACCACGCTGTCGCTTCTGTTAACCACTAATACAGGGATGTGTACCCATACAAACTTAAATAGATTTTAGAGACGACGTATCCTTTGTGGTATAAGCAGTGGTTCTTCCTTTGGGGAGGATCGATACTTATGCTACGAGAGCATGTTACCCCAGGTATGGGCTGGGTATGACATGTTTAAGTGGTATCAGAGCTATGGTTTAGCTCGTCGTATACCTTATTTGTCAGTTAGGACTACTGTCAATGATTAACAGGCTACACATGGGGAGTTGCTAATCCTTACCACTGCTGACTATTATAAGTTACGTTATTGTGACACAGGTTTGGTTCTATGATGGATCGGGCCATTATAGTGGGTGAGGAAGGAGGGGATAACTTTAATCCCTAAGAGAGCACGTCTGGTATAGGGGATAGAGTGGAGAGACAGCCAAGGCAGGAGGAATAGGGGGGACCCAGTGAGAGAGCACCTCGGGTTGATAGAGCTGATGCTTCGATAGTTGATCTGATAGCAGCTCAGTTTGCTCAGTTTCTTCAGTATTTACGGGCACATGGTCAAACTTTACCTATTACTCCAGCTCCACCCCTGCCAGCACCAAGAGAGGAATATAAGTTAGACTTTACCAAGTTGAGATCGTATGGTTCTAATGATTTTGTTGGTACGACAGATCCATACGAAGCTGAGATGTGGTTAGAAAAGACACAGAGAGTTCTACACCAGTTGAAGTGCCTCGAGGCGGCCAGGTTTGAGTATATGATTTCCCTATTATAGGAAGATGCATACGAAAGGTGGAAGACCATTCCGCAGAGTATGACAGACTCTCCCGTGCTGACTTGGGATGACTTTTGGAGGGAGTTTCATCAGAATTATGTGTCTACAGCATATACAGATCAGAAGTTGGATGAGTTTCTCCACCTAAAACAGGGAGACCTGTCAGTTGCTGACTATGAGAGGGAGTTCATTCGATTAGCCTATTATGCGACCAACATTTTGACTTCGGGTCATGAGAGATGCAAGAGATTTAAACAAGGTTTGAATTTCAGGATCTGAACATTGGTTCAGGGTTTTAACTACACATTTTTTGGCATTGATGGCTAACGCCTTGAACTAAGAGTAGATGATAATCGAGGAGAATGCCCACTTAGAGTCGTTGAGGAGATCATACAGAGGCTCGAGTTCTTCATCAGGATACCAGAAGAGGGGCAAGTTCCGAGGCTTCTTTTCTCCATGACCAAGTGATGTTAGACCTTTGCCACCCCGACGAGTACAGAGTGGGAGACCTTCATCATACAGTGATCATTCTAGTACGGGATCGAGTTTATGTCATACTTATGGTCGAGCACATCATGGGGCTTATCAGATGGGTACCAACTTGTGTTATTGTTATGGGAGAGTTGGTCACTATGCTAAGGAGTGTCTCGTACGATATGATACGCCTGTACACACTGCACCAGAAGGGAGAGATCTTATCAGCAGGGTCTGATAGCGCGACCTAATACTGGGAATTTTTGAGGTTCTGAGAGAGGCAGAGGCAGAGGGAGAAGCCAAGATAGAGGAGGCCGTGGCACTAGTCAGGGGTCCATGAATTAGATTGTTGGGGCTCTAGCTCAAGTGTATAACTTGATACAATGGGAGGATCAGTGTGCCTCAGATGTAGTGATCAGTAATGTTCTTATCTCTGGCCACGACATGTTGGTTTTATTTGATCCCGGATCTTCACATTCCTACATTAATGCAGGATTTGCTCACTTACTTACTATACCATGTGAGGGATTAGGCTATGAGATAGCGGTATCGAGTCCTTTAGGAAGGGATGTGGTAGTTGATAGGGTGTATAGACAGTGTCCTTTGTGTATACATGATTTGTATTTCCTGTCAGACTTAGTTGAGATACCGTTTCATGAATATGACATTATTTTGGGAATGGATTGGCTGGCTAAGTACAGAGCGGTGATGGATTTCCATCAGAAGATAGTGACTCTACAACATCCAGAGCAGGGCATGATTATGATCCGAGGTAATGTGCCGTCAGTAACTGCTAGGGTGATTTCGGCTTTGGTAGCTCAGAGATTGTTAGCATAGGGTTGTGATGCGATGTTGGCGTATGTAACAGATATGAGACAGAGGGGAATACAGTTAGCTAACATTCCAATGGTATGTAATTTTCTGGATGTATTTCTAGAGGAATTGCTGGAGTTACCGCCAGAAAGAGAAGTGGAATTCGAGATAGAAGTGTTACTGGGTACCAAGCCGATCTCTATGACACCGTACCGTATGGCTCCACTGGAATTGAAAGGATTGAAGATACAGTTACAAGAATTTCTTGATAAGGGTTTCATTAGACTGAGTGTATCATTGTGGGGCACACTGATCTTGTTTGTAAAGAAGAAAGATGGGACAATGAGAATATGTATCGATTACAGGCAGTTAAACAAAGTGACAATCAAGAACAGATACCCTTTGCCACGTATCGATGACCTATTTGATCAGTTGAAAGATGTCACGATATTTTCTAAGATTGACTTAAGATCGGGCTACCACCAACTTCGAGTTAAGGAAGGGAGCAGAGTAAAAACAGCTTTCTGGACTTGCTATGGGCATTACGAGTTCTTAGTGATACCGTTTGGGTTGACAAATGCACCTATAGCTTTTATGGCATTGATGAACATGGTATTTATAGATTATTTAGATTAATTCATGGTTGTGTTCATTGATGAAATCTTAGTGTACTCAAAGAATCGGGATGATCATGATAGGCACTTGAGGTTAGTGTTACAACGTCAGTGAAGTTCATAGCTTTCTGGGACTAGCTGGGTACTATAGATGGTTTATGAAGGGCTTTTCTATGATCTCACTATCGTTGATGACTCTTCTATGAAAAACTATTCCTTTCGTTTGGTCGGACGAATGTCAAAAGAGCTTTGACCAATTGAAGACCTGTTTGACTCAAGCTTCAGTTTTAACTTTACCTGCACCTGGGAAAGGCTTTGTAGTATACAGTGACAGTTTGCTCAATGGACTAGGATTTGTACTTATGCAAGAAGGAAAGGTGATTGCGTATGATTCAAGATAATTGAAGCCGCTGTGAGCGCCGGTTTCTGCCGGGGCCCAGAGCAAGGCTTGCGAAAGTCATGGACCGGGGACCGTACTTGGAGCGAAAGCGCAGTCTTCCTAAGGGGTTCCCTTAGGGAATGATATGAACTCAAAAGAGTCATAAGGAGTCACCACCGGATGGTTCCGGATTGGTCCAACTGGCCCATAGCATGAGTGCTAGTTAAACCCTTCAGAGATTGGGGTCGAGTGGTGGAGATATATTCCATGAGTTTCCAAAATTGATTTTAGCATTTTAGTTGGGATTAATTATCCTAAGCAGGCAAGCATACGAGCGTAATTATAAGCACATAGCGCATCTTGTGGATTGGCATTGCAAAGTTGCACGTAAAATGACATATAAAGCTATATGGCATTTGGATGGCATGGCATATGCATGACGTGTGATATAGCGATGAAAGTAACATGGCATATGCATGACATCTGATATAGCGATGAAAGTGACATGGCATATGCATGACATGTGAGTGTGTATGACATATCATATGCATGATATAGTAACCTAATATGTAAGCACATATTATGGCAAATAGCGTATGACATTATGCATTTTAACGTTTGATTTATTTTAGCGTTAGACGTATAGCGTATGCAATACGTATACATGAATAACATATCATATGCATGATATGTGAAATGATGGATGTCATGGCATAATGGATGACATACCTTATGCATGGCATCATGCATGATGATGTAATACATGGCATATGTGTTAGTGTATGCTTAGAGCATCATGTGTATTTGTACTATACGTTTTTCATTAATAAAGGCATTATTCATTATATAGTACAATGTTTTGAATGAACTTGTTTTACTTGGAGTATTAAACTATATACTGAAGTCCATGATAT
>CANYBF012350827.1:0-17577 GCA_948192965.1 Dalechampia spathulata | reverse complement strand
TTAAAATTAAACATGTGAACATAATAAAATGGAACATTAATAAATTCGAAATCCCAAACCCAAACTCTGAAGAAATTCAGGCCGCTTTCCAACACAAGAAGGCCCGGGTTTTATTTCCTAGTTTTCTAGTCATTCAATTGAATTGACGAAACAAACTAGGTGGCGACTCCACTTAATAACCTCAACGCGATCTTTCTAGGTTAAAGACTAATCAACTATGGAAGTACGCCATTGAGGGCAAGCACCACGGCATCTCACGCCGAACAGCGTGCAGCGCTCCCTCGTCTGGGGCGCGCTACTCTTACACTTTTGTTCTAGTGTAGAAGTTTCAAATTTATGAATATCATACATATGGAATGAGACATTATCATATATCTTAACATCATACAAATTGGCCATCTTCCCCTTCTCCTTGATAGAGGTTGGTGGAATGACAAACTCTCTGGGAATGAGAGCCTCTTGGATCTATTATTGCAAGAGAGCTTTGAAGTCATTAGATAGAAGCTTAGCCATTGACTTATTAGTGAGCTGCTAAACAACAACAAGTAAGGCATCATTAAGTGTAGCAGTGATCTTAATAGAGAAACAAGATCCTTAGCAGATTGTGGTTTTGACATGTTTCTACACATGATAGAGAAGATTAACATGGACATATAAATATTCTTATGTATTTGCATGTAGTGCACATGATACAGCATGTAGGATGTATGCATGACCTATGCTAAGAAACATCCAAGATTATGGCTGTAAAAGGGAATTTGTTAGAGAAAATTACATGAGTATGCATGTATGTATGTTAGATAGAAAATACAAAATTAGTTAGTAAACATGTAGCATATAATAGCACTCCTTGCCACCCTTACATCTCCATAAAGATTTATCTGTCCAAATATCTCCTAGGTGGGATACTAGCTTAGGGTTACACTAGGAAATTAAGGTGTGATACTCTTAACATATGAGGCAAGCAAAAAGGGTTATCATTACCTAATCATATTAAGGATTACGATGAAAATATGACAACATTTTGGTATGATCATAGTGCTATAATAATAGAATGCCAATAGGATGAGGCATGAGGTTATGCAACCATCATAGAATCATGAAAGTATTTTAACTCTTAGCAGAGTAATATAAGGTAGGAAAGTATGTCAAATTTGAGCAAATCCATTGATATGATAAGACATGGATCCATATAGCATGTAAACAAAGGATCCTAGTTTTGGAATGGTGATATGGTTAGCTAAATGTACTTTATTCCGATCAGAATAGGCTAAAGTCTCCTACCACGTTATCCACAACTTATCCACCTTAATGGAATCATCGATATAGGGCTATACCTAGTGTCTATCCTTTTTAGGAATCATCAACAGTCAACAATACAAGACAGTGAGTGGTGAAGGCAGATTTAGTTTCCCAAGGAATCAAATGGAGTCCAAGGTACTCACTCACCTATAATCACCAATTTGACTTGGGACAAAAGGTGGTATGTGTAGATGTAAACTATGTACATGATATGTAATACAATTAATTCAATTAGAATGGGA
Organism: Dalechampia spathulata; assembly: GCA_948192965.1. Taxonomy (NCBI): domain Eukaryota; kingdom Viridiplantae; phylum Streptophyta; class Magnoliopsida; order Malpighiales; family Euphorbiaceae; genus Dalechampia; species Dalechampia spathulata. The sequence goes on along the minus strand of CANYBF012350827.1, from coordinate 16,033 downwards.
AAATTGATATGGAAACTCCTAGATTTCAATGCCACCACTCTTTTACCATAGGTCCCTAGTGGAGTCGCCATTATGGGTGGGGCTTTCATTGCAACCCAGAGTGAGGCTTATGATAGATGGCATCAAGGGCCAGCTTGGAGTGGAAGTACAGTCTTTTCAAGAGGCTACCTTGAAGAATGAAATGAACTCAAAAGAATCACAAGTTAGGAGTCGTCATCGGATGGTTCCGGATTTGGTTCAACCGACCCATAATATGAGTGCTAAGCTAAACCTTTTAAAGATGGGTTCGAGTGGTGAAGATCTATTTTCTTAGAGTTTCCAATTTTGATTTTATGATTTTACTTGGATTAATTATCCTAGGCACACACAAAGCATGAGCATAAAGTAATCATGTACCATGATGTGTTATAGCGATAAGCATAGCATAACATAATATGGTAAAATATAGTATGAAATATAGGGCTATATGACATAAGTATAGCATAACATGCATATGTATGGCATATGAAGTGATAGTATAGTATGACTAGGCATAGTGACATAGTAAATATAATAAATATATCCATACAAATAAAACATAATAATAGCCGATGAAAGGGATAGTAGAGATAAGGGAATACATGGGGAATAAAACTCAAAAATACATCCCGGGGAAAAATAATGAAATAGAAGCCTATTCTATTACATAAGATCTTTAGGAATATAAAATCCAAGATATGTTGTAACATCTCTTCTACTTGGAAAATCATTCTACTTAGGAATAAAAAAAGTGCCAAGAAAGGAAAGTTCTAAAAGAAGGAAAGTGCCAAAAAAGGAGGTAAAGTCATAAAAGGAATGTCGAGATATTTTGACCAATTCACTACCATATGTAGACATGAATCAAGGATCAATCCTTAAAATGTGTTAGCATATTTATGCAAATATAGGAATAAACACAAGTACAATTATGAAAATAATCTATTTTAGGTAAAAATCAATCATGCCATAATTTGAAGATTCTAAGATCCTTTTGTAATATCACTTAGAATTTGATTCATCATCCAATTAGGGTTTGTGATAGCAACAAACATAAAATCGATTAAAAATGGTATTTAATTGAAAAATAAGGTATATTATATTGATTTAATAGCAAAATCAACTAGTTTTGATCATGAAAATCTAAAATTGAGAGACTCTAATATCCTTCAAATCAATTAGAGTATGGATCAAAACTCAATTCAATTTCAATCACATAAATTACAAGCAATTAAGTCAAAAATAGCATTTAACTCAAATAAATTCAATTTCGAAGCCAAAATCAAATAAATAATGATGACTTATGATAGATCTAATATGTTTAAATCATTTTAAGATCGTAAATTGTTGGTTTATGAAAACATATTTGACAATAGAAGATATAAATTAAAAATTTTTAAATACATGTTTTACAATGGATCTAGCAGTTCTATTCATAGAATACATCAAACACAAAGAAGATTATCAAAGAAGAGATTGAAAAACTCACTTTTAAGCAGATATCCTTCTTTATTGTCCTTCTAAAAAGTTATAACAAACTTTTCAATCCCCAAGGTAGAGGATCTCCAAACTATTCACACAAGTAGAAGAATGATTAGTAATCAATATTACAAGTTTTGTTTAGAGATTAGTAAAATAAAATATAAAAAGAATGGATGAAGAATAAGAAATAAATTTAGTTCTTCTTCTTGATCTTTTATCAAAAGCTGAATTAATTCTTTGTTCCTGTGCTTCAAATGCCTTGGAATCAGACGAAGGAAGGAGGCAGTGAAAAATATGTTTCTGTAACCCTAAAAGTTGTATTAGATAACTTATAAAAACCTAATTAGGTTTTTGGTTATTTAAGTCATATGCATGTGCATGTAACATGCTTCAGGCATGTGACTTGCATGTACATGACTTAAAATCCCTCCAGAAGCACATGATAATCATGTTCACTTCCTTTTAATTCATCACATATGAATAGGTCATGTGGCAATCACATATTGACTATTAATTAATTTAATTTTGTCCAAATTTACATATACCATGCATGTAAAACATGTCATCTTAAACCACTTATATCTTGAGTGCTACTCATCAGATTTCAGTGATCTTGGTATCAAATTGAATCTATTTTCATTCTCTTTCAAATGAACATGAAAAATACAAGTTATCTTATAACCAAAAAACATTATTTCATCAACATTCATTTGTGATTATTATTCCTCTTACTTTTAGTGTGCGATCTTTTGGGTTCTTGACATGTTGGTAACATATGAACATATTATTAAACTTCATTTATAACATCATATGTAAATCAAGAGCGGTGTCTAGTCATACATCATAAATACCCAAATGTCAAGAGGTCATTAGCTTGACTATAACCCTTCCATATCAGATTCTATGCAATAAACTCCTTTCACCATCCACTATCTCATTTAGGTTTGAGTATAGATTAATGTCAACTCAATGCATAATCAAGTGTGTTAGATCATGGACTAAATTTGATGTTTCATGTACCATAATCTTTATTTTCAAAATGCCCTTATGAAACTCATTCATCAATAAGCATTTTACTCTGGCCAAAGATTCTTGAATAAAGAATATTACATGAATCAATGAGATAAAACTCTTACATTTAATTTGGGGTGGTGAATCCTTTATTGATAAACAAATACCTTTAACTACTTCACACTATATCCAAACTCCAAGTTATGAATGCCTCCTATGGAGGAATAAAACATAGGAGTCAAACACATAGTGATCCATAATTAAGATAACCTTGTTATCTCAAGTCTTAAGGATACTTGCACTACTGATATGAGTGAGATATACTTCACAGACATAGATCAATCATCCATATGAAATCTCACTAGCAAGGTCTCCAATGAGTCAGTCTCAAATTGCTCATCCATATGTTCACTTTAGATAACTCTTGTCATGATGAATGAGAATCATCCCATAAGGAAGTATAACATGTGCTGATCTTAAACACATTAATAATATCCATTCTTATTAATACATTGATTAGGGATAATTTAGATATTGAAAATTTGCATACAATAAGAATCTCATTTCATAAACTCTTTATAAATTCCATTGTATTGTTCTAATATCTTGGAATTCATTATTTAGTTAATAACCTTTCAAGTAAATTGAATAATGAATAATGCTTTTTATTGATAAATCATTCAATTAATTATAATAAAACATGATGATTTAGAGCATATGCTAACATAAATACATTAGAAACATCAAGGAAATTTAAAGTTGAATTGAAAAATGATTGAAAAATTGGATTTCGATCAATCCTGACTAATATATACATCGCACAATATGTAATATGTATTGCATATATAAAAACATGAAGCAAGATGCATCACATATAGTGTAATATGCATCGTACATAATGTTGAGCAAATAATATGTGTCATATATAATGATATATGCAATGCATATTGCATTCATCAATTGAAAAAAATGAAATCATAAATAAAAACACTTATTATTCAATCTTTACAAGCCATTTAGGGTATTAGTAAACCTTAAATGACATTATAGTATTCAGTGTAGCAACCAAGAACACGAATCAATACATGAAATCAAGTAAAGCTGAAGGAAAATTGAAGAAAAGTGACTTACCAATGCTAGTAAAATTTTTCCTCTAAATCTAAAAAAGTTTAGGGTTTTAGTGAAACCAATTAGTCACTAGTCCTAATTAATTGTTTAATTAAGTGAATTTTAATTCTGAAATAGCTTAGCATCTTAGAATTAAAATTTTTTTATATTGTATATTATGTGTATAAAGCCAATACCTAAAGAGTATTTATAAGACCCTTGGGAAAAGAGCCTAGGATGGATTAGCAATGTGGGTTAAAGTGAATTTTCTTAACTATATGCTACACAGATAATTGGAAGCCCACTAAATATGTCACCTTACACAAGCCAAACGATAAATATGTTGTATATTTAAATGACTCATAGAGGCATAAAACTTATGTGTACCACTTTTTTCAAAAACAAGAACCCGTATCAAGCTATACTGATAAGGAAATAAGTTGTAGTACACGTACATGAAAAGGCCAACTAAATGCGCCACCTTGTACAAGTGAAATGGTAGATGAAATATTTAACCAAATGGCTTATAGCATTGCAAAAAGCATGTATGTAACTCAATTTTAAAAATAGAGCAATGTACCAAGCCATTTAGAGAAAAACCAAAAAGTGCACATGTGAGGCAAAAATTCAATGACAACACCTATTATCAGAGTTTAATGTATAGTACATCATTAAGAAGATGATCAAAGACAAAGCAATTGCCAAATTCTTAGCATCTAAGCTGGTAGATGATTTTAAAAATTTTGAACTTGGCTTTCCAAATAAACACTTAGGGGTAATGGATGTTTAAATATGGCAAATACACTTTGACGATACAGTCATTAAAAGAGGTGCAAGTATACGAGTTGTATTGGTCACTTCTAAAGGCAAGATAATCATGTTTTCAAAGTGGTTGAGGTTCTTAGTCATTAACAATTTGGCTAAGTATAAAGAATGTCTTTTTGAGCTTGAAGTTATACTAATGATAGATGCCTAAAATATTGATGTGTTTGGTAATTTGATGTTCATAATTCATAAATCCACAATCGAGTGAGACGTCAAAGAAGAGAGGCTTAAGCCTTATGTTGAATACATGAAGCTCATGGTGTTTAATTTTAGCTCATGCAAATTCATTCATACTTCATATGATAAGAATTAAATGATCGAAGCCTTAACCATACTAACTTCAGTGTGTGAATGATCTTAAAGTCAAATTCAGCTTATGATCATTGAGCAGTCAAGGATCTTCTGCTATGAGGGTGAGTAGGTTATAGTGCTAGACTAATAAGAAGAGACTCCATAGTATGTTGATATCATGAATTTTCTAAGAGTGAGTGCTTATCCAAAGGAAGTGAATAAGACTGATAAACTAGCTTTACAGAGGCTAGTAACTAACTTCACCTAGCATCAGGGTGTTCTTTACAAAAGAATGTTTGATGGTTTATAACTTTGTTTAAGGAGAATGAATCAGTCATGAAGATAGTGCATGCTAGTGCCTATAGATCCCACATGAATGGGTTTGCACTAGACATAAAGTTCTTTTATCAAGGTTATTTCTCATTTACCATGGAGATAGACTGCATTTAGTTTATTTGGAGATGTTATTAGTGTCAAATTCACAGAGATTTTAGTTGGTGTCACATCACTTGGTATAGACCATCAAACATAATATTGTAGAGAAGAATCTTATATGTTAATGTAGAGTCTCGTATCTCTTGGTGTCAAATAATAGAGTTCAATTCTAGGGCTAAGTGATTGATTTGCCAAAAAGATATGAGATCAAGTATCACCAATCTTCTTCATATTACCCTCAAGCTAATAGGGTAATCAAAATAGCTAATAAAACAATTAAGAGAATCTTAGCTAAGATAATACAGATTTATCAAGATTAGAATAAGCAATTGCCATTTGCTTTATAAGGTTACAAAACCACTACGAGGAGTTTAATAGGTGCCACCTCTATTCTCTAGTTTATGAGATAGAAACTATATTAACAATCAAAGTGGAGCTTAAGTCACTTCAAATTGTTTTGGAAGCTCAGTTGCCAGAAACTGAGTGGAAGAGATCTAGAATGAGCAACTTATAACCATTAATGAGAAGTGACTAAAGGTTTTATATCATCTACAACTTTATAAAAAGCATATAGCAAATGTGTTCAATAAGAGGTTAAGCCTATTATTATTCAAAAGGTGATCTATTTTAAAAGTAATCAAGATTAGTTATTTGTAACCTACATGGGAAGTTTAGATCTAATTAGGAGGGTCCATTCTTGGTTAAGAAGATTTTATCCAAAAGCATTGTCCACATTTCAAATCTAGAGGGCAATGAATTCTTTAAACCTATCAACCTTAATCAGCTAAAGAAGTATTTTATCTGGGGCAAAGGGTAAATGAGAAGATAAAATAAAGTAAAAGTCCAATAAGCTAAAAACATGTAGAGGTAGCTCACGTAAAAGTTAAGATAAAGAAAAATGCCTGCTTGATGAGCTAAAAGTCTGCTTGGACAACTCATATAAAAGTTAGAGCTCTTAAAGTAAAATGAGAGTTTCAAAATAATTAATCAAAAAATTCTCACAAGAGATTAGTTGGCTACAAGAGTTAAGTTTAATGTGTATCAGATCTTCTATATCAGTTTCAACATTATCATGCAAATATTTTAATCTCATTAATGCAAATGGAATGCATGCTCATATACTTAGCTATAAGTAGTACTAGTTTCAAATATAAAGCATGTCTTTCTTTATTGAATATAATTTTGTTACCTAAAAATCTTTAAAGTATAAAATACTGGCAAATCTAGCCCCAAGGATCTTTACTAGCACAATTCTATAGCAAGGCCAAGTCCTCTCCATATACTCCAGGAAGTAGGACAGTAGCTTTCCTCCATCAAACTCTGGCAGCAATTGAAGAATAGTTTGTATGTAGTCATATTAACAATAGACTCTCACATGATTATAGTAAGTATAAGCTCTGAATCTCGATAGTAAAATGCAGTTAATGCACATCCTCACCATCATATGTTGAATGTACCACCAAGGACATGTCCACCTAACCTCACTCTCAGGGATGGCCCCCATCCACTTCACTCAACCATCGAAAGTTAGTGTCCTTACCTTGCTAAAGATGTAGCCTCTTCTTATATGACTAAGAGGTGTATATCTTTGTGGATCATTCACTGGTGGTGTTAAGATCCCTAGCTTCTCTTGGAGCCAAATCTGTAAAAAAAATAAAAATAAAAGCTTGTTGAGTTAAAAACCTTGTAAAAGGTTGCTCAAATAAAAATTAGAGTGACTTATTGAGTTAAAAATCTAAAGTGGAAATTCAGGCAAAAATTAAGGTTTTTAAAAAGAATCAATATCCTCACAAGTAACAACTCACGCAAACAAAAATATAGCTTTTCTAAGTTGAAAACCTATAAAGGTGGCTAATAATTCTTACTTATAATAAGAGCAAACGACCACTAAAGCATCCAGACTGACCCTACTTCACTCTATCTAGCCCTAAGATCATCTCTACTATAAGCATTGGAAAATGGGTCTTAGCCTACTCTATCTAGTCTATCACTGGACCAATCATTAGATCCCCATGGTCAGATGGGTTAATAAGTAGAAACTATGTGAATAGTCTAAATCCAACTACTCTCAACCATGATGGAGAAGTCACCAGCTTATAGTTGCACAGCTTAAAGATAGTGGTACAAAATCACATCTTTGATAGGCGTCAGCATAGTCACATCGCCATCATGCTACATGTAACTTTGAGAATAATAGCAAACTCCACGTATATCAAATACAGCTCCATATGTCCAAACTAGAAGACATGCATCATCGGATCCTAAAACTTTACCATTGCATGCAAGAAAGTAGAGTTGATGGAGACTTGCTAAAATATCTTCAAATACTAGAGTTCAAACTCATTCAGTTAGCCCCATTAAATATCACCTTACTGGTAAAAGGTAGTACTAAAAGTAGATAATGATTGTTAAGTCATTATTTATGCCTACAAAGAAGAACTTAAATATTATGTTTTGACAATGGAATAAAATATAAAGCATTCTTACATAAGAGCCTGAGTGTAATAAATTATCAACCATGCAAGACTGCATTATTATACACAACTTAGTATTCTACTCACCTGGATATTTAGCATCTTAGAAATGTAGTAGCGAAGTAATTTCATTGCATCAACCATGGCATCTCAAGGTACCTGCATAGGTCAAGAACAATCAGATCGACAGAATCAGAAGTATGCCAATGCATTTAATTTTCTCATATGAGTACTCTTTAATTAATCAAACTCAATCTTATCCCTCATCGACACCAAGACAGAAGGATGTCTCATATGGATGACCTAGCTCATCATGTGTGTAGATGAATAAGTTCTAAGGCCACATCAGTTGACCCTCAATGAAGTCCTACAGACACTCATATCCAAGAGGTATATCAAGATTATCGGGCTTTGGTCTTAGTGGTATCATACAAAACATAGCACTGCATGACCTTTTTGATATGCCACCACCTCAAAAACTACCAATAACTTATGAGCCATGAAGACCTCCTTTGACACCAGATATGTTAGATCTACCACTAGATCCTCTAGCTCTATCATGCTATCCTTTACATGTAGACAACTTTACAGATCCCAATAAAGGCATTTGTATAAAGGTTTAATAGTCCACTGGTGACTCGAATAGGCATTCTCGCCTGGAATGCCAATCAGTGCAGCAATTACCTCTAGGTCAATATTAGTACACGATGCCTAGAATATTACACGTAGTAGTGCAATAGGCTCTATACATCCCTTTAACCCCAATTGCTAGTTAATGATGCACTCATCCAAATAAAAGATGGGGAACTTGAGACTCTTTAAAATCATATGACACTCATCCTTACAAGCTAAACTGGTCTTATACTCAAGCTGGGGAACTTATTCTAAAAAATAATAACAATATCAATCAATCAATTAGAAACCTACATAGGTATCATCTAAACCAATTTCATTCAATTTTATGCTAACAAAGTTGTTTATTTTCTTACTTGATCCTAGGTTAAATTGTTAAGATGTTCTCTCAACTCATCCAAGTGTGGGCCACCCTCTTACATGATACACACCATGCTTGCATGTATGGAAAACCCAACAACAACCTACTTGGTATCTTAGGCTTTGGTAGTAGCTAAACTCATAAGCCATGATCTACAAGATCAACAAAGTCAAGGATAGACTCAACATAAGTCACAGTAATTTTAAAATTAGTAGAATTCTACCCACCTCAATGACTTACCAATAACTAATAAATTGATCTTTACATTACTGACTACATAGATCCAGTGCTTACATTAAATGGGTCAACCGAGTACTACCCTAGTCTAGCCTGTCAATGGTAACCAAGTCACGTAAGGTCCATAGTGTTGATAGATGGACATTGTTCCTCATATCATTGAATAGTGTGTACCCTAGCATGTATAGTAGAAAGCTGTAGGTGTACTGCTCAATAAAGATCATCCTGACAAGCATCTTCTCATAATTACCTCTTGGAGATAGTTATATGATATGTTATGCCCTCCTCTCATATGAGGTGAGAACCCGGCAGACTAAAGATGGTGTCATATGACCAGTTCAGTGACGTTAGCCTAGCGTCAAACTTGATGAGCAATCCAGTACACTCTAGCCTAGTGATCTTAGTAAATATTCTAGAGGTGATAGTTATCTCACCAACTAGTAGATGGAAAGTATGTGTAAAGCCCATCCACCTCTTTATCATAGCGGTGATAAATTTATTATACCTCTTCTCTATGCCAATGAAGCAAAAGATGTAACAATCAAAGTAACTTCAGTCCACTCTATCATGAATCTCCTATGGTAGCTACAATTACCACTCATAACCCCCTTAGACATTGCTAATTCTGATGATAGTCTACTCTTTCTATAAGTTTTAAAATTTAAGTTAGCTTTTAGACTAAATTTATAAAATATATACTATAATTATAGAGTTTAGAGCTCCTCCTCTTGCCAAAAACTCAAAAATTCCTGCTTGTAAATCTCTAAACCATTGAAAAGAAGCCTTTCTTTCTCAAATTACCAAAAACATTTCATTTCTCCCATAAACAACCTATTATATGCATTGTATATAGTCCTATGTGTGCAACAAATAAGCTATATATTACAAACATAGTGCTATATGCGCAACATATAACATAAATCTATTCAAAATTTACCAATTTTTCATGAATCATCAGGATAAATCCATAATTTCTTATACCAAACCTTAGATAAATTCCATTTCCTGGCTAAATTTTTGCCTAAACTAGCCAAAAATGCAAAAATCCAACATTAGAAAAAAATCAAAAAATGAAGCCGAAACACAAAAAAACTCACTTTCTCAAAAGGAGCTCAGGACCTATATGAATCTATAATGAATGTCTCAGTAATTGCATCATCGTAAGAAGCTACATAGTAAGCATCATAACTTGTATGCTTAGTTAAAGTATAGCTTGAGATGGTAATTAGGTCTTAAAGTGTTGCTTGCATCTTAATTCTTGTTATTTGATGCTAAAATAAAGATTTTAGTATTTGGGTTAAGAGGAAACTAAAGATTTTGAAGAGTGAAATAAGTGATTTTTAAAATGGAAGTTACTCCTCTTATAAATTTCAAGTCATGTGCATGGCATGTACATGAATATGCTCTGCACATTCCTTTCTCTTGCTAACATGCAACAACCTCTAGGGAGCCTTGCTAATGTACGTCAAACTCTCATGAAGATTCTCTATGGGAATCAAGCTTCCCATAAAGATTTCAAAATTTTTGGAGCTCATTTTTTCTCATGAAGTCTATTTTTCACGACCCGTAGTATTTGTAAAATCTAAAAAACCAATTAGAATTCAGTAGATTGTATTAAAAAATTCAAGTATTTTTTCAAAACTATTTCAATTCTAATTTCACTAATAAATTGTATTTCTATGTTTGGCATAGATAAGAAATTGATCCTATAGATAATCATTTTTAGTCTAACCATTAACAATTGGTCAAGACATTAACTAGAAAGTGTCAAATCCAAGCAATGAATCCTAAATGCTAACTTTGGAGATATGAGACACATTTATGATGGTGTGAGCATTGGTCTGGTAGTTGATCACCATAAGTTGTTCATCTCAAATCTAATAGTTGATAATCTTGGTCTTACAGTTGCCTAATCAATCTAGCAGTAATCATTGAATCAAACAATTGATTCATAAACCCTAGTAGTAGGCATCTAAACTCAAACTTCTGGTGATTTTTAAGCCTTATAAAAATCCATCAATCCAGCAGTTAACCATTGATCAGCCTTGATCGTTCATCAGAGCATCATGCTCTTAGTGGCAAAATTAGTTTACAATCCTTAGTAAAAGCGCTACTTTTCAATCAACATTGATCTTCTTGCTTGAACATTAGGCTCTTAGTGGTAGAATTGGGTCTCAAGCCTTAGCATGAGCATAGCATATTGGTCAACATTGAGCATGAGTATTCTACAAGCCTCAACAAGAGTATCTATAAGCCTTAGCACAAGCATTTTATAAGCCTCATCATGAGTGTCATGCAAGCCTTAGCATAAATATTAATCAAGTATCATCTTTGCCTTTAGGTGAAAATTCATGTTATGACTAGGTCTCATTTTGAAGACTTTTTCCTGCATCACTCTAAAATGGTCCTAATCATAGGATAAATTATAGACCCTATATTTTCACTTATGTTGCATTTTTGAGTTTTCTTTGATATGACTCAATACAAGTCTTTGTTATCGATCTTGATTTGAACATATTGATTTTAGCCTCCTACAAGTGCTTTAGACATGTGGAGCACATTACATTTTTCTTATGGAATGTAAAGCACACAATAGTGCATGGCCTTTTCCCATGTAAGTTTAGCATGCTCTATATGTCACATGCCATTTTGGCATGAATGAGAACCATTGAGAATGGGTTCACATCCTTAGGTGCTTTGAGTGTGGGGTGCACATAAGGTGATCCCTGATGTGTTATGCATATACTACTACATGCTATTATTGACCCTGACTTTTCACCCATATGCTGCAACTTCAGGTTTTCTTTTATTCAGCTTGATACAAGTCCTTGATGTTGATCCTAATTTGCACACATGCATTTTAGCCTCCCATGAGTGCTCTAGACATGTGAAGCACATTATATTTTGCTTGTGTAAGGTGGAGCACATAGCATGCATTTCCTAATGTGCGAAGCATATAATGCTACATGTTGTACATATTCAGTTGATATGCACATGGTATGTGGCCATTTCCTATACAAATCAAACATGCTCCATATATCACCATGCCTTTTTGGCATAAATAAGGGCTAAAGAGCATAGGCTACACATCTTTAGGTACTTTGATTATAGAGTGCACATAAGGTGTAAACTTTGATGTGTTGTACATATACTGTTATATGTTGTGCATATAGCACTTTTCTACACTATATATTACATGTATCATTTGTAAAATTTAATCAATTTTTGCTTAAAACTTGATTTTCAATCATGCTTTTCATTTGATTTTTGCTTGATTTTCAAATTAAATGTCATTTGATTTGTTTTCCATGCTATAGATGATTAAGTATGAATCGAGAGGTACATCGAGCCAAAATGACTTACTAAGTATGATTTTAGGAGCTCTCGATCATTCTTATGGTATTTTCATGGCCTAACTCATGTTTATTGCATTTTTCATGAATGTTTCTGACACATTCATAGATCTTGACCTATGATTCATGCTTGCCTATAGCATTGAATTGGTTAATCATGCCCCACATTTTCTTTATTGCCTAACATTGATTGTTTGTTAGCATTTTTCTTCTTATTTTTTAGCTCATGCTATTCAAGACCATTTATCCTTTCTTAAGTGGAGTGAAGGAGATGTTGCTTAACATCTCATTTTCGTATCATCAAAGATCATATGTAATAGAATATGCCTTTATTTTATTCTTCATTAGCATATATGTTTAGCATTATTCATCATGTATTCCCTCTATCTCTCTAATCCCTTTGTGCACGCCATTATTTTTTTATACTTTACTACTATACTTGTTTTATATGTTATCATGCTAGATCTATCATGATTATTGCCATGTCATGTTGTATGCTTTATTCATGCTTATGAATGTCCATAAATGTGCCTAGGTTAATTAATTCTATTAAGATGGTAAAATCAAACTTGAAACTCTAAAAGAATACATCTTCACCACTCATGCTATGAATTAGTTTAACCAAATTTTGAAACCATCCGATCCAATGGCAACTCCATCTTACAACCTCTAGCATGTTCATATCATTCCTTGAGAGAGCCCCTTGAGAAGACCACCTTTTCACTTAAAGCAAGCTCTGATGCTGTCAGTCAAAAGCCCCACCCATACACATACCTTCTATATAGCAAAATTTAAAGCTACCAAAGACTTCAAAAGAAAGGATGAATACTTGAGCTCAATGAAGTAAACATTAGCCTCAATTTAAAGAAACTAAACATAGCTAGTATACAAATTCTTAAGAGAGAAGCTTCTCTTTAGATTATAGTATAGTGCCTCAAGGAAAATAGTACTTGAGGCATAGTGTATCCTTAACAGCAAGGCTCTTGCCAAATTCTAATATTCCAAGCTAGGTTTTCCACTCATAAGGTAAAAGATGCAATACTAAAGAAGAGGCCAAAGAAAGAAAGTATGCTCTTCCAAAGAAGGAATGGTAAAATTATATAGCATTTTAAATTTGATAATAGAAAAATAGGAATGATCATTAGCCTTAAAAGAAAGGGACAACTTAAGTGCATCCAAATCAGTCAAGACATGATAATAAATTAAATAGGAAAGCTAGGTTTTCCACTTACGCACTCAAAACTTAAACATGACTTTAATCAAACCTCTTTACTTTTAAAGGAAGCATAATAAAGTCAATGAAGTCCATAAGCCTGAGTCATACCCCATCATGACCAAAATAAGGCTAAAGTCTATAGACCCACTAGTTTCAATGTTTAGATAATTATTATTAGGATTTGGTAATGGAACCCATCTTTATGAAATCAATCTCTAAGCTAAGAATGATTATTAGAAGTAAGACTAAGTAATGAAAAAAAGGAATAATGGACTAATGGTAAGAGTATCCCTCTTTCAAACATAAGAGAATTAGTAAGTTCTCTTCATTCCTATAGAGGTAATTATGACATTTACATAGAAGTTGCATATTAAAGGCAAAGGGAGTAGTAAAAATAAAGAAACTCACTCAAATGAGAGAGTAACGGGAAGATGTTTAAGTAGTTAAGCATAGTATAGATGATCCTCCATTTTCTACCAAAGTAAGGAAATATAAAAACATGGTATTGAGGAAGAATTAATATATGGGTGAATATGGATACCCAAAGCAAACATAGTTTATCTAAATTTAATGAAAAGATGAAGAAATGATTGATAAAGCTACCTTCTATATAATTAAGATAAACTTTAAGAACTCTTTCAAGTTTAAGGAATTTTCATTCAATGTTATAAAGAAGTGAAATATATACTTGAGGAATAGTTGGTTGTGGAGTTTTTGATGGGTCTATAATTGATTTTAAAGATAATGGAATGATTGAACCCCTAAAGGTGGAAGTAAAAGCCATGTTAATATCGATAGAAGAGGCTGATATCAATTTCATTTAGGTAAAATATGAAGCCTAAGCCATAAGAGTGAAATGTATGAGTAAAGCTTAATAATAATTAAATGCAAAAGAACAACATAAAAATGTGAGATGAGATGTGACTTGCAATTACCTAAGTCCTATAGTTTGTTATGGCTCATTAGAAGGTTTTAACTAGGATTTCATTATTTTATGGGTTTGTAAAATACAAATTTGGTAGATTTTTACTATATACATATTAAGATGAAGATAAAAGAGTTCACTCAATAATAATATTTAAGATAGTCTTTTTCTCAAAACTTATGATGTCAAACAACTTTCAAGATTGATGAAATTTTAATATAAGGTTTCTAAATAGACATCCTTATTATTTAACATGTCAGCTATTTTCATTATTTAAAGTTATGACTAGCTTGAAGGTTTATTTGCATCTAATATTGAGTTCCCTTTTATTTTAGGTTTATATTGGTATTTATTATCTTTTTAGAAATTTGTTATTCATGATTCTCTTATTTATTGAAATGTTTCAATAGTTTAAGTTATCTTATCTAATTCAATAGCACTTATAAAAATGTCTACCTTTATTTTAAAAATTATTTTTCTAATGTTATGTTTTAATTGATTCCTTTTTTATTTTAATTTTGATATTCTTCCTTTTTATTTCTAAATTTATTTTAAGTTAGTTTAAATTTAATAATTTCATTAAAAACTAGTAAGCGTCTAATTTTCACATTTTTCTATACTTGGCATAATATATATATATATATATATATATATATATATATATATATATATATATATATATATATATATATATATATATATACACATACACACATAAATACATGCATAATTAAATTTATATATATATATACATACGTGGCATAATATATATATTCACACATATATACATACATAAATTTATATGTATCCAAAGTTTGTAATTTAAAAATATCCCAATAATATACCTTATATGCTAGTAATTCATGGTAATTAGGTTTTAAAGAGCAAAATATGATTGTTTTTGGTTTAGTTTTAAATGGATTACTTTGGCTTACAAAATTAAAGGAGATAGATAAGTTAAGAAATAATTGGTTTTAAATTTAAATTAGATTGAGGAATTAATAAAGGCTCAAGGAACTGAGATTAATATTGCTCATGTTTAAGGAATTCGGTTATGGAGGGAGATTATGATTAGGCTTCATTTTCAAGTCTAATTCTCTCAAGTTCTTCAACTTTCATCTAAGTCAAAGGATAGAACTTAGGGCTTATACTTTAGATGCTTTCTTTTTTAGGAAGAAGAAGTTAAGGTCTTGACTTAAAGGGCTAAAATCATACTTAATAGCCTTAGGCTAGCCTTATACGAAGAACATTATATTGTTGGTTTGCGTAGTGATTAAGCAGCGGAAGTAATTTAAAATTTTTATTTTAAAACAACAAACCAAAAGATGATCTTTTCATCAAAACACAGAGAAAACAGTTTTGAGATTAGAAGCGACAGTTTGATAGTAACTATTACATTCAATGCAGATGTCCTTCGTTCTTTATCTCTGTAGCGTTTATGGTTGTAGCAAACCAAAAACCACCAAAATAGGCAGCCTCCAATAGTATCCACACAAAATGAGGATGTCCAAGCAAGCAACCAATTGCTTCTATCTCCTTTCCTGTGAACTAGCAAAGAAAAAGAAGAAAACCTTATGGAATTTTTGACTTCCTCACAATTCCTCTTGTGAAGGCTGAATTCTTCTTCAGCAAAAGAGTCTAGGTTTCAGCCAAAGGAAGATCAGATGT
>CANYBF012350170.1:0-12309 GCA_948192965.1 Dalechampia spathulata | reverse complement strand
GATTTAGAGACTAATTAACCCTAGTTAGGCTCCCTAAGCTCGGAAACAAGGAAGATCAAGAAGGAAAAGCTGCTGGAATAAGGTAAATCCTCCTATTTTTCCATTTTTCTTCCATTTTCCTCTATTTTTTGGGTCTATATGTTGTGCATATAGACCTATGTGCGCCACATGTAGCACATGTGTGGCACACATAGGCCTATATGCTACGCATATAGGCTCCGGTTTTCAAAGAAACTCTCGTTTTTACTCCGATTTCCTCCGGTTTTCTTCCCGATCTGACCATTTTAGGGCCATTCAATGATTTTCCATGCCTTGGGTGCCCTAGATATGCCTTAAAACTTGCTGGATCTAAAATAATTTTAACTCAAAAATTATTTTTCACGATTTGGATGCAAATCCTCAAGCAAAAATCCGGTTTTGGGTCCGATCTACGTAGATCAGGGCCAGATCTAGGGTTTCTGCTAAAAGAATTTCGATTTTCTTTTTGTTTTCAAGGCTATGTGCACCACACATGGCTCTATGTGTGCCATATGTCCCTCATGTATGGTGCACATAGATCTATGTGCAGCACACATAGATCTCGGTTTTTACAGAAAAGTCCTATTTCAACCCGAACCGCTCCCGAACCGCTTCGGTTTTGAATTTTCCAGCGACTCCAGTAGCTTCTCTGTGCACTTGGGGTTCTGGATCTATCATAAATCATCCAGATCTACTTGATTTTAGCCTTAAAATTAATTATTTCAATTAATTGCTTAATTAATTGTTTAGTTTATCAAACCGGAGGCCTAAACGAGGTCAAAAGAAGGTACTGTCTTCTTTAAAGTTTTTGGATTTTATCTGTAGATTATTTCTGTACTGACAGATTTCATTTTTGTGCAGATTCATCAACTATATGCGCCACATGTCATGCTGTGTGCGCCACACCTTGTCCATGTGTGGCGCACATAGCCTGATGTGCGGCGCGCATAGTTCACGTTTTTCCAGAAAAATCGTATTTCAGGTCATATTTTTGCTGTATTTTGATGTATCCAATGGTATTTGAGTTTCACAGTAGCTCAAGTATTATGGAAAAGTCGTAAATCAATTTTTACATAATTAATTTCGGCCTCAAAATTAATTTTTACGATAAAATGCAATTTTTATTCGTATAAATGTGGTTTTTAATAGGATTGGATATTAATTGGTTGAGGGGCTATCTCCAAATTATTCCAAGTGATGTTAGCACTCCCAATTAATTTTTTCATGATCAAATAAAATAATTTTGCCTAAATTTACTTTTATTAAAATGAATTTTCACGATCCGGCTCGTATTAATTCATAAAATTATTGCCTAATAATTTCTGGATTTTGACTCTTGGTTCGTACTTTTAAATGGTATTGGATTAGTCAGTTAAATCCAAAATTCATTTGCTACTAATGAATTTATTTGTTTATTTTGCATATTAATCCATCGTGCATTTTAGATCGTGCAACTCGAGGGAGAAAATGGGTATTACTTAATACCCGGGAAATTATGTATGCGAGGATATTGTCTATGTAAGTAGATTGTAAAAGACCGATAAGCTTCCTTAATCTATCCCTATAGATCCTTATACCCAAGATATAATTAGCTTCTTCAAGGTCTTTCATGGAGAATTATTTGGATAACCAAACTTTAACATTATGCAAAACTAAAATATCATTTCCCATGATTAATATATCATCTACATATAGTACAAGAAAAATGATTACACTCCCATGATCTTTCTTGTAAACATATGGCTCATCTATGTTTTGAATGAATCCAAATGGATCTTTTAACATTCTAGCTTCTTGATGCTTGCTTCAATCCATAAATGGATCTTTTAAGTTTGCATACCTTATTGCTATCATTGGATGTGAAACTATCAAACTGTGTTATATACACCTCCTCAAGCATATTCCCATTAAGGAAAGCTATCTTCACTTCTATTTACCATATCTTATAATCATAATGGGCAACAACAGCAATTAAGATTCTTATGGATTTAAGCATTACTACTGGTGAAAAAGTTTCATCATAATTTATTTCTTGGTTTTAATAATAACTTTTTACCACCAAGCGAGCTTTATAGGTAACCATGTTTCCATCCATATCAGTCTTTTTCTTAAAGACCCACTTGCACCCGATGGATTTTATCCCCTCAGGTGGATCAACCAAAATCCATACTTGATTTTCTAACATGGAATCCATTTCAAACTTCATGACCTTTAACCATAAGTCACACTCTAAACTCTTCAAAACTTCTTCATAGTTAGTTAGCTCATCATTCTCAACTAATAAGATTTCTTTATAATCTTGAACAAGGAATCCATACCTCTCATGTATTATTCTTATTCTAGTTGATCATCTGATAACTTGTGTTTCAAGAGGTTTTGATTCTGCATCAGTAGAATCCACCTGCTATTTTGCTTTATCTTATGGAGACTGAACTTCATCAAGTTCAATTTTACTCCCACTATCTCGTTTTAAAAGAAACTATTTCTCTAAGAAAATAGCATGCTTTAAAATAATCACCTTTTATTCTAAAGGAAGATAGAAGTAATATCCTATGGTTTCCTTAGGATATCCCATAAGATAGCATTTGTCAGACTTTTCCTTAAGCTTTTCTGACATTATTCTCTTCATAAAAGCAAGACATCCCTATACTTTCATATAAGAAAGGATAGGCTTCTTGTTATACCATAATTCATATGGTGTAACCTCAGCTAACTTAGATGGGACCCTGTTCAAAACATGAACAACAGTCTCAAGTGCATATCTCTAAAAGGATTTAGGTAACTCTATAAGGCTCATCATAGATCAAACCATATCTAATAAAGTTTGATACCTCCTTTTAGCTACACCATTATGCTAAGCTGTATAAGGAGGCATCCATTGAAATAAGATCCCATTATCTTTAAGATATTCTAGAAACTCTTGACTTAATTATTCACCTCCTTGATCAGATCAAAGAGTTTTAATACCTTTTCCACGTTCTCTCTCTACTTCATTTTAAAATTTTTGAATCTTTCAAAAGCTTTGAATTTATGCTGCATTAAGTATAAATATCTATACCTTAAATAGTCATCTATGAATGTTATGAAGTAGTTATATCCACCCTTAGCATGAATAAACATAGGGCCAAATACATCTAAATATATGTATTATAATACTCCTTGAGCTCTTTCACCTTTTCCTTTAAAAGATAATTTTATCATGTTGCCTAACGAATAAGATTTATATACTTCATAAGTTTCATAATCAAATGAACCTAAGTTGCCAAGTTTGTGCAACTTAGACATGCAAGTGTTGTTTATATGGCTAAGATGATAATGCCATATGAAGGGTGGATTAAGAGTATCAGCTTTGATTCTCTTAGTTCAAACATTGCAAATGAGGTATGAGTTATTCAGTATATATATTGTATTCTCAATATTTGTAGAACAGTAAAACATACCATCCTTAAACATTAAACAACCAGTGTCATTAATGAAAAAATTAAATACTTGTTCAACAAGATAAGATATTGAAATAAGGTTCTTATTCAGACTAAGAACAAAAAAATAATTATTAAGTTCTAATTTTAAACTAAAGGATAAAGGCAAAACATATGTTCCTATTTCTAATGCAGTAACTCATGCTTAATTAGTAACCCAAATGTCTACTTTGCTCCTATCTAGTTTACTCCTACTGACTAGCCCTTGCAAATCATAACAAATGTGAGATGCACAACTAACATTTAATGCCCAACACTTGTTATTAGAAACAACATTAAAGTTAACCTGAATCATAAATATACTTAAAGTAGAAGCATAAATCTTCTTTAATAGCTCCAAGTATTCCTTACAGTTTCTTTTCCAATGCCCATCCTTATTGCAATGGAAATAAATACCCTTAAGGGGTTTTTCTATAGCCTTTTTCTTACTCATACCACCTTAAGGTTTTAAGGCTGACTTCTTTCCCTTCTCCTTAGCTTTGCCCTTCTTTTTGGCAGGACTAAAAGTGCTAACTACTAGTGTTGCCTTAGCACTCTTCTTGTTAGCATCTTGAGCATATTTTAACAAATTAATTAGCTCAGGAATAGAAGTCACTACCTTATTCATCTAGTATTCAAACATAAACTATGCATAACTATCAGGCAATGATTGGAGAATAAGGTCCATAACCAGTTCTTGCCTCAAAGCAAAACCAAGGTTCTCCAACCTTTTGATGTAGCCATCTCATAGCACCTAGCATAATGCTGCTAGCCATCTCATCATCATGTTTAAACTTATTATAAGCTTCTCTAATCTTCATTAGTGGAGTTGGCTACAAGGTATCGTAGATAAGCATGATCCAGTATATGGGATATCTATTTGCCTCTGAAAAAAATTTTTGATTTAGCGAATCCAATCAATATCGTTGGATTCATTCAATTTTTTCTCGAGAATGCCACATAGATTAATTTTTCTTAGCATTATATAAAATTATAGAGAAAAATGAAAACTAATGTGTCATTAATATATGCTTAATCTTGAGTATGAATAGGTAGACATCCGATGACCATTAAGCTTAATCTTGAGTATGCTTAACAAATTGGAATTTAATCTTAATAGGTAGACATCTTCCATGTCAATCATATTAATACATGATTATTGAGTCATTGGGTTATCAACTTCTCTCGATACTTATGTTAACTCTTATAACATAATTCCCCAAATCAGCCTATAAAATATTTTACTGTGGGTATTCTCAACAGATAAAATAATTTATTTAAATCCAACCCATTTTAAAAAACTTGGATGTACCCCATGTTAAAAAGGCTTGAGTATGCCCAACAACCTGAATGGCATAAAGCTCTCCACCCTTATCTTAGAAAATGGAAGGCCTTAGGTTTATATTCCTTTTAAGGGATTTACTTCCTTTTATGTCATTTAAAAAAAAAAATACAAGGCGGGTATGTGCAATTGTGCACCATGCATGGTCCAGGCTCATGCATGCAATGGCATACTCATGCATCTCATGCATACAATATAATAATTTATAATATGATGATTATGGACTTTAAGTCTAAGGTCAAGCCTAGGTAATGCATGATTTTAAAAACCCCAAAATTTGAAAATAAAACTATTATATTACAAATTTAGTCTTGGACTTACACTTTTCGTCACACCTTTTTCCCTTGCTTTATTTGCCTCCTTTTATTCTTCTTTTACAACCTATGTAATCTAATTACAAATTTTTGTAGCAAAAACCCCAGGTTACATTTGGGGAGAAGTAGATGAGAAAAGAAGTACAAAAGAAATAAGGAAAGGTAGGACACGTAGGCCTTATTTACCAAAATTTGTAAAATGCATATGCTCAATCACATTGGCCAAGTCCATAATCATCATCATGCCATACATCCATTCATCCATACATTCATAATGCATAAATAAATAATATCCTCTTATTAATTTTTGATTTAAATTTAAAAACAGTTTATTGGGCTTGCTTTTGAAAACATATAGGTTTGCTAGTTTTGAATTCTTTTGAATGAATTACTTATTAACTTAAATAATCATCCAAAAATAATATATTAATTATTTAATCATATTTGAAATACTAATATATCATTTAGAAGTCAAAACAATAAAACTAGTTAGACTCCTTATCATGCTCAAATTTCTCAACTTAAAAGTTTTAATTCAAATAAAATACTTATTGATATCAAAAATTAATAAAAATCTATTTCTAAAAACTTTATATGTCTAAAACATTAAATTATATTCTATTACATGAATTAATGAAAATAATTTGAGCAATTTGTTATGGAAAACCAAATACAATAATAATGAACATCTTATGTGCATGTTTTGTTTTGATTGAATAAAACACTTCCAATTAGTATTTATGTTCATTCTAAATGCTCCATAATCATTTTAACACATTAAATAATTGATTCATAAATTCTCAATAATTAAATATGCAACAACCAAGCAAGAACATCAAGAACAATACAAAAATTCTATTTGGCCTTTTAATGAGAAGCATGCGCAAACATTGATTTTTATCTCATAAAAATCCCATATATGCATTTGGTTCTTTTTAATAGAAACCAATACAATTCATTGAAGAACATGTGGGTAAACTTTTAAATTTTAATTCGCACTATAACTCTTTCAAAATCATAAAAATCATAAGCTTAAAATTAAGGAAAAACCAAAAATTTCATGAATTCCATGCATAAATTGCAGCACCAAAATGCTCTGATACCACTGTTGGTTTTTTAAAACATGTTTAGCAGTAAAAGATGAGTTTTAAAACTTTTAAAACATGTTAATTAAATGGATCTAGGTAATCATACATGTAGAACAAGCATAAGAGAAGAGTTCATGATAGGACAACAAGTGAACTTATTTTTAGATAATCTCCTTCATTCTTATTCGTCTGGAAAGTTATAGCAAACTTTTCAATCCCCAAACTAGAGGATCTTCAAACTATCCACACAAGTAAGAAGGAACGGTCAGTAATCAAATTACTAGTTTTTATTTTAAAGACTACTAAAAACAAAAATGAAAGAAAAGAGGATGATGGATGATTGTGGGATTCGGCTTTCTCTTTTGGTCTTTATCAAAATGGAGTTCATCTTCTTCTCCAAGATCTTCAAATCAGGATATAAGGGAGGAAGAATGGAGATAGCCAAAAATCTCCAATCTTTTTTATGCATGTAACCGTAAAAGTTATGTTAGATAACTTACTAAAACCTAATTAGGTTTTTGGACTACTTAAGTCACATGCATGTGCATGTCACATGCTTCAAACATGTGACTTGCATGTGCATCACTTAAAATCCCTCTTAAAACACATGATAATCATATGTCCTTATATATGATAATCATATGCCTTTTCCTTCTGACTTATAACACATGAATAAGTCATGTGACACTCACATATTGACCAAATCATGTCCAAGCCCGCATATGGCATGCGCATGGCATATGCCATTTTAAAACACATGTATCTTAAGTTCTACTTATCAGATTCATGTGGTCTTGGTATCAAATCAAAGCTCTTTTAATGCAATATCAAACAAACATGAGAGATCTAGGTTATATTATAACTATAAAACATTATCCTATCAACATCCATTCATCATTACCATTCCTCTAACTTTTAGTTTGTGACCTTTTGGGTTCTTGACATATTGGCAAAATCTATTAATATCTAATTAATAATATCTTATGTAAATCAAGAGTAGTATCTATTCACACATCATGGTTACCCAAATATCAAGAGGTCATCAGTTTGACCATAACCCTTCCATATCAGATTCCATATCGGTTTGACCAAAGATTCTTAAATAAAGAGTATATCCAACCTACAAGCTATGAATGCCTCCTAAGGAGGAATAAAACATAGGAGTCAAAATATAGTGATCCATAGTCAAGATTGTTAGTTTATGAAAACGTGTTTGGTAGCTTAAGATATAATTTAAAACTTTTTAAAACACATGATTTCATCGGATCTAACGATTCCATTCATAAAAATTACTTTTATGCAGATCTCCTTCTTTCTTGTCCTTTAGAAAAGTTGTAGCAAACTTTTCAATCTCCAAGGTAGAGGATCTCCAAACTATCCATATAAGCAATAATAATGATTAGTAATCAATATTACTTATTTTGTTTTTAAGACTAATAAAACAAAATAATAAGCATGGATGAAGAATAAGAATGAATTCATTTTTGCTTCTTTATCTTCTATCAAAAATCGAATTGTTTCTCTTGTTCTTGAGCTTTGAGTGGCTCGAAATCAATAGAGGAAGGACGTAGGCAAAATATGCTTCTGTATTTTCTTTTTATTTTCACTAAAACATAATACCATAACCTTAATTAGGTTTAGATTTAATAAGTTAAGTCACCTTCATATCATATACTTCTGTATTTTCTTTTTGTTTTCACCACAATGTAATACCATAACCCTAATTAGGTTTAGGTTTAATAAGTTATGTCATGTGAATGTTACATGCTTCTAGCATGTGACTTGCATATGACTAACTTAAATCTCCTTCCCAGAAGTACATCATAATCATGTGCACTTCCTTTTAATTCATCATACATGAATAAGTTATATGACAATCACATATTGACCATTAAGTCATTTAATTCCATCCAATTCGGCATATACCATGCATGTAGAACATGTCATCTTAAATCACTTGTATCTTGAGTTCTATTTATTAGATTTCAGTGATCTTGGTATCAAATCAAAGCTCTTTCATGATCTTTCAAATAAACATGAAAAATCTAAGTTATCTTATAACCATAAAACATTATTTCATCAACATTCATTCATTCAAGATTATCATTCCTCTTAATTTTAGTGTATGACCTTTTGGATTCTTGACATATTGGCTATTGACCCTAACTTTTCACCCACTTGCAATTTTGGATGTTCATCAATTCGGCTAGGTACAGATCCCCAATGTCGACCCTGATGTGTATACATGCCTATTGGCTTTCTCTGAGTGTTTTGGGCATATGGAGCACATTACATTTTTCCTACACAAGGCAAAGCACATAGCATGCAAAATGCTACATATGGGGCATGTAGTATTACATGCCCAAAATAAGACGTTTGGTAGGGCCCACCACCCAGGCTGAATCTAACATGCCCCATGCTACACAACGTCTTAGAATGTCAAATGACTCTTGTTTGACATATGGCTTATGTTACATTTCACTCATACAAGGTGGAGCATGTTGCATGAAAATGCAACATGTGTAGCATGTAGCACTATGTGCTACACATGTAACAAAATGAGACATTTGGTAGGGGCCACTTTCCGAGCCAAATCTAACATTCTCCATGCTACATAACATCTTAGAATGTCAAATAACTCTTGTTTGACATATAGCTCACGTTACATTTTGCTTGTATGAAGTGGAGTGCATAGCATGAAAATGCAATGTGCGTAGCATGTAGCATAATATGCTACGCATGTAAAAAAAAGACATTTGGTTGGGAGCCCTCTCAAAACCAAATCTAATGTGAACCATATTACACAATGCCTTAAAACATAAAATAACCCTTGGTTGACATATGGCTCACATTCCGATGTAACCACAATGGGCCCTACATGATAGGTCAAAATGTAACATGCGCAGCATGTAGCATTACATGCTACGTGCATTGGTAATGTATGGCACACATTGCTTAAAAATTTCCAAATCCCACATTAAAAATTAGATTTTTCAAACCCTAGCAACCTCTATTATAAATATACCACTTGGGTTCGTGAAAAGGAGGTCTGAAAATTGCTAAAAACAAGCCAAAACTCTGCTAAAATCACTCCTCACTTAGTTAAACACTTAGTTAAGTAAATTACTTAGGATTTAGAGACTAATTAACATTAGTTAGGCTCCCTAAGCATGATTGGAATGATGATCTTCAAGGAAAACCTACTATGGTAAGTAAAAATTTCATTTTTCTTCCCTTTTTCTTATGGTTTTTGCATAAATCTTCAAATTTTGGCTTGATCTTTAGATGGTTGGCTTCAATCATATTTTTATTTACTATTGATGTTTATGGATAGTCAAAATGATGAATTTTTGGTTTTGATCTACCTAGATCCGAGCCAGATTTCATGTTTTTACTAAAAAACCTCTGTTTTTCTACTATTCTCAGACAAATGTGCGACACACATACTATAATATATGCCATATGTTGCCTATGTGTGGTGCACATTGTCTTATGTGCTACACACATAGGTTCCAAAATTTTCAGAAAATACCTATTTTCTCCCATTTTTGCTTCTCATATGACAAATCCAGTAGCATTTGAGGCTTTTCCATGCTTCTAGTGTTCTGGATCTTTCAAAATTTATCCAGATCTAATTGATTTCAACCTTTAAATTAATTTTTCAAATTAGATGCCCATATGCCATTCAAAAATGCATTTGTTGGCTTTGATCTGCCTAGATCTAAGCTAGATCTTAAGTTTTTATTGAAAAACTTTATTTTTCTTCCATTTTTCACCTAATATGTGCCACATATTCATGAATGTGCACCATATGTTGCCTATGTGTGGCACACATTGGTCTATGTACTATGCACATAGGCTCCAGATTTTCCAAAAAACCAAGTTTTTCCTTCATTTTCTCACCCGATCTGATTTTTCTAGTAGCATTTGAGGCTTTTCCATGCTTCAATTGTTCTGGGTCTATCAAATATTATCCAGATCTAATTGATTTTAGCATTGGATGCTTATTCATGCTCAAAATGAGGTACTACTTTCATTAAACTTACTGTATTCAATATGTAGATCACTTTTATACTAATAAATTTGATTTTCTTGTAGATTGGTACTTAATGTGCACCACACATCATGTAATGTGCATAGCACATTGCTTACATGCTACGGATATTGCATAACATGTTGCGCACATTCCCTGCATTTTTCAAAAAAATTGTATTTTTCAATCATTTTTAACCCGATTTGATGATTCCAGTAACATTTGATGTTTGGCAGTACCTCAAATGTATTGGATCTATCATAAATTAATTACATTTAATTAATTTTTGCCTCAAAATTGATTTTTCACAATCAAATGCCTATTTGGTTTGTATAAATGCAATTTTTGATAGGATTGGATTCAAATCAGTTGAGTTACTATCTCCAATCACTATTATATGATGTTAGCAATTTCCATTTGATTTTCCATGATCAATCAAAAAAATAATTTTACTTAAAATAATTTTTATTTAATTAATTTTCATGATTCAGCTCATGTAAATTTGCATGATTTGTTGTCAAACAATTTACTTGATTTTAGCTCTTAGTTCATGTTTCATGTAGCATTGGACTAGTCAAATAAATCCTAAATTCATTTACTACTAATGAATTTATTATGTTTATTTTGCATTTACACTCATGCATTTTTGGCTCATGCTACTCGAGGAGGAGGGGACATTACTTAACATCCTAAAATATTGTATGCATGGAGAATTATATAATAGGATAGGATTATTATTGGTCTATAATAATTAATCCCCTAAAATCCCATGTGTATCCCTTATTTCCTCGATTCCCTTTCACTGGCCTTTATTATTTTTCATTCGTGGATGGTTTACTATATTTGCTATAATATGTATGCCATAACATGTCATATGCCATGTCATACACCCATATGCCATGTCATGCATATATCATACCATAACATATGTATGCCTATATGAATGCAAATATGCCAATACGCCATGCAATATGTGTTATACATTATGCTAATTTGCCATGTCGTATGCCATTATGCCATGCTATATCACATGCTACCATGCCATGTCATATGCCACCTACCATGCCATGCCATATGCCACGTCACATGCCATGTCGAATACCATGATACATGCCATGTCGAATGCCAATTCACACACACAACACCATGCTATGTCATGCATGTGCCATGTCATCTTATTATGTCATTATTATGTCATGTCATGCATATGCCATGCCATTTTAATATGTCATCATTTCACATGTCATGCATATGCCATGTCATCCAAATGCCATATAGCATTATATACCATTCTACGTGCAACCATGCTACACTAAATCATATGTCACACTATATGCTTACATATAGGCTCGTATGGTTGCTTGCTTAGGACAATCAATTCCAACTATAATGGTAAAATCAATTTTAGAAACTTATAGAAATAGATCTTTACCACCCGAACCCAATCTCTGAAGGGTTTAACTAGCACTCATGTTATGGGTCGGTTGGACTAAACAAAACCATCCGATGGTGACTCCCTTACAACTCTTTCAAGTCTGTATCATTCCTCAGGGTAACCCCTCGAGAAGACTATGCTTTCACTCCAAGTATGGTCTATGGTCTGTGAGCTTCACAAGACTCGCTCTGGGTGATGGCAAAAACTGATGCTGATAGTGGTGACTCCACTAGGGACATCACGGTGAAAGAGTGGTGGGATCTAAGAGTTTCCGTATCAATTTTCTCATCATAGTTGGATTCAGTAATAATCTAATCTGGAAGTTTTTGTAATTTTTTTTAAAAAAGAATAAATAGCTATTTTATGTTTTATGGAATTTTAGCATAAATGGAATTCTAAATGTGGAAGTGTTCCATGTTTGAAAAATTAATTATTTTTGTGATATTTATATGCTTCCTAAAATTAATATTGTATTAATTACTGGATTTAAATTATTTCTTGTTTAATTTATTAAATGAAATAATAGCATATAAATATTATTTAAGTTAAAATTGCATTTTCCATTAAATTTAAAAATACATGTGCTACTTTTTAGCTTTTATGTATTAATGCATGTGATTT
>CANYBF012349809.1:0-11211 GCA_948192965.1 Dalechampia spathulata | reverse complement strand
TCTTTCTCTAGATTTTAAATTGATATTGTTTATATTAAGTTGATATGATTTTTAGAAAATCTGGTATTTTTGTAAAAAACAATGATAGTCGGCAAAGTTAAGAAAAAACATTTGTCACCTGCTACTTTTGAAAATATCCCATCCTTTTTTCCCCTTTTGTTTTCTTTATTTTGTTTTATATTTTTGACCTTTTCACCATATAAAACTAATATAATAATAACCATAAAATTAATTAATTATATATTTTTATATTTTATTCATATTTTATATTAATGAATTTTTTTAAATATTTTGAAGTATTTTAATCTTATAATATATTAAATTTTAAATATTTTAAATATTTTTTAAAATAATAGTTAAAAATTGAAACGATTCATAGACAATTATAATATGCATATTACATATTTTTTGCATTTCAACCTTAAAATATATAAAATCATAATTTTTATTATATGTAAAAACTTTAAATATAAAAAAATAATTTTAAAATAATTAATTTAAATAAAATTATAAAGAAGATAAAATTTTAATAATATATTTGATTAAAAAAATTTTCGTAATTTGTATTATAACCGTTGAAATGTATAATAATAGCAAAATGCACACATGCAATGCAAAATGTTAAATTAATTAAATATTATATCTAATAAGCGTAACTTAAATAGTAAATCAAACAAACATAATTTTATATTAATTCTTAAATAATAATCAAATTCATTTAGCTTTTATCAATTGTAATATATTTTATCATAAAATCATTATATAGAATATTTTAAATCATTTCTTAGAATAAAATATTTTAAAAAGTAAAAGCATAAAGAAAAAGGAATTAAAAACACTTTACATAATTTAATTAATTTTATAAACTTAGAGTTGTTATTTGTGAAGACAAAAATAAAAGAGCCAAAAGGGAGTGCAAAAAGAAAAAAGAAAAAAAAAACCTTTACATAAGTAACAATCTATAACTATAATAAGCTATTACGAGCATTCTCAAGCATAAATAACATGACCATTGAATTACGCCCACCTCTTCCCAATGCCGCCATCTTAATAATTGCATGTGTTACTCATTTTTCCAAAACATACACCTAATAATAGTACTAATAAGGCTCGGAAATAGAATAATAGTTGCGTTATTTTTTACCAACTAGGCTTGTTAGGCTTCCAAGTATCGTCACAAACACCATATTCACAGTAACAAATATAAATATTAAAACTATAACATCAATCATCAATCATGTCACATATATATATATATATATATAATGAGGGATATCTTTTTAAGTTTTTATTATTTTGTTTTATTTTAGGCCAATATTTTTGTATTTATTTTCTTGAACTGAAGTGGGTTCGTTCTTAATCTCTTGTTTGGGTGCAATTAGTGTCTCTGTTTCGCCACTATCTTCTGCATCATCTTCAACCCAATCTTCTGGGTCAATCTTCATTGATTGCTGATAGTATCGGATGGCCACGTACATCATAAACACTGTAAAAATGATAAATTAGCAATATTTATGTGCATTTTATCTAAAAAATATATCATCTTAATAAATTAATAAAGATAAAATAAATAGAAACTGCATATGGCAACATGATTTTAAATGTATTCTTGCTTGGTACATGTATTATTTATTTGTATTTCTATTTAACTTTCAAATATTATCCAAAAACAATAAAATTATCAATCTTAAAGATGTTATTTAAGAGGGAGCATGGAATATGAAGTTAACAACGTGGAATTGTAGAAAAAAAAAAAAGCAACAACAATTAATGGGCAATTACAAAATGGCATATATGCCCTCACCTGCCCAAACACGAGCGGCCATTGAAGAGAGGTTCCAAACGAGGGTAAAAATGGCCAAAGCCACTGCTTTCTTGTGGGAGCATGATTCCCATGCATCTCGGAACCTTCTCATCCAAAACTTTGCTTCACGACCATAACATAATTATTGTAAGCATTTAAAATATAATACATTCTATATATGTATATGGAGATATAGCAATAATATTAACGTTGCTTTAAAAGCTTTGTATCATAGTCAACTCTAATACTTACAATCTAAATGTGAAGAGTATTACTATAGACATCTCTGACTTTCATACGAATCCATTAGACTTGTCTATTCTCTTTAACACTTGTATATTTGGACAGACTTCATTTGTGTGTATAAAAGTACCAGATGTTTCAACATGTTTTCCAATTCATTTCTGGATTATATGTCAAATTCACTAAAAAATATCATAATTTTTCTCCAAAATTATATAATTTAGTTATGTAAATAATATGTTACATGGCCCTACAAGAAGAGGAGGGTGACACAATTGTGATGGGGGGCCCTGCCATGAATAGATCCGTTGGTGATGTTTGGCCAAATTAGCATCCCAGATTAAAAGATCAAATAATTTAGATCATCATGATAGTGATTGATTTTAATAATCTTAATCATTTCCCGTGGGACCCAATAGATCTACTCTTTATTAGTAACGAAATAACCTCAACGACAACATGGCCCACACACGTATAAAAAGTTGCCAGTGGCGCATGATGATCATATGGTTTGAATGGGACGGGAAAGATGATTATCAGTGAAGGTGCAAACTCACCTCTGTGTTCGCAGGTTTATACTATCAAAACTCATACGTGCCCTAAAAAGATAAATTAAAGAATTAAAAGTTGTTTTTTTGTTTACCATAAGCCGTTAACTGTGCCGAGTAGGACGAGCAGATTTTTGGTACTGTAAATACCCCAAAAAATCCTGTTACAATTTCAGAAGAACAAAAATGTCTCGGTGAAAAGGGAAACAAAAATAATCTCTTATTCTAAAAAAAAATCTATTTTTTTATATTTCATTGAATAATTTATTTTACTTTTTTATTATATATAAAAACATAAATCAAATTTAGAAAAATATTTTTCTATCAACAGAGTTCGACGCTGTTACTTCACTTTCCTTATAGTGAGCACTGAGAATCTCATTAAAAAAATAAATACCGTATTTTATATTAATTAAATTTGACGAGTTAGACTCCAAATCCTAGTGTAACAAAGAAGTGGTTTTCGTTCACATGGAAAGAAACAAGAAATGGCACATACCCAATTTAGCCATCTTCCAAATGGTAAAGGAGCTGCCACACCTTGCAAATACGAACAGCAACACTGCCATCTGCCCATTTCCACAGCTTCATTAATCTTTGCTCTATTATATATTATTCTTCAAATAATAAATAAAAACAGAAAACGACAGAGAAATTACCTTCATTGTGGTTGCAGGATCCCCAGAGAAAAGAGCTTTTACTTTCAACAAACACTCATTCAAGTAAGGTAGAAACAATTTTAGTACCCAAACTGCCTCTTCTTCTCCCACCACATACCTTGTTTCTTCTATATCTGTACTTCCCCTTTTATTTAATTGCATCATCAGTTAATAAAATACAAATCATTAGCAAACCTTATTTTTTAAAATCGTAATTCAAGTATTGAGTATTAGAATACTACCTGAAAACAAGTGTTCTGTAGAGGAAAATAATTGCAAGATAAACAAGACCCACGTAGGACATTACGGAAATAAAGCTGTAGAATTACAAGAAATGATCAACAACCAACAGAATTCAGCCTTTTAGTCTCTGATTTTATGAGAAAAAATTTCATGGAAAAAGTGTTATCGCATTGAATTCAGTGATAAGAATTTCTGACCTGACATTGAGATCCTTTGTGTAGGAAGACGAAATTATGATAAAAGAACCGATTCCAAAGATAAATGCAGATCTCGATATGTCTCTCCACATCACTATATCCACTGCAACACCCAAAAAAACAAAAGGAAAAATTGCCCATCCTCTCAATATTAAACCAAAATCATTTTTACAATTGTAATTTTCTTAATATTTAATCATAGTTTTAATTATTATTGCTGCAATAAGTAAAAGAAAATCAAGTCGTTGAAGAAAAAGAAAGCCAAGGAAAGTGCTATGTGAACCTATATTTTGCAGTTTGTTATGGCGTTGTGGGAATTTCTGGTATGCATTAACCGCCGGAACTGCAAACAGAACGCCAAAAAATGAGTACAATAAAAGAAACCCAATGAGGGAAATAGCTCAATTAAACAACATATTTACAAAAAAATTGCTTACTCGAACTGGGTTTTAAGTGATTTTGATAAACGGCGGCTTTTCTTGTTAGAGGAGGCGGCTGTTTATGAACAATTGAAGAAGCGGGTGGTGCTGCTCTGTTTCTATGTTGATTTGATCTTTTATTTTCTTCAGTCGTTCCTCCTATTTTCTTATTAGGCTTCTGCTCTGGTAAGCTGAATTCCACTTTCTTGTTGTTATTAGGCTTCTGTTCTTGTCGCGGTTGTGGCGGCGGCGGCGGACGTGGTGGTGCATTTGTCTCCAGTTCTTTTTCGGGCTTCTTCTCTTCTGGTTGGTTAATGATCTCCATTATGTCAACACTTTTCTTCTCCATCTCAACCTCCGTATCCAGTTCTTCAATTTCTTCTTCTTCATCATCTTCGTCTTCATCTTTTCCATCTAATTCATCATCATCATCATCTTGATTATTCATTGGCATTGCCCCATTGCCTTCACTGCTAGAAGAAATTACCTTTTCTTGGCAAACTCCAAGGTCTTTACAAGATTCTTGACATCCATTTTCATGAATTTCAGTTAAGCTTTTCTCAATTCCACCGGTTAAATCACCTCCGGGGCCGTTCCTAATGATATTATCAACTGATTCATCCAAAATTTTCTTATTTTCAGATTTTTCTTCATTCAACTCCATAACTAAAATCTTCTCAATCACATTATCAACTGCAACATTATCTTTATTTCCAACAGAATCAGACTTAACTTTCCTCAATTGACCACCACCTGAATCAACAGCTTCTTTTACATCAGATCTTACTTTCCTAATCCGAACTGGGTTTCTCTCATTTTCATTATCACCCAGCTCAGATCTTACTTTCTTTTCAACAATTGAGCTTCTACCAATTCCATCAACAGACACACTTAACCCTTTATTATCAGATCTTCCTCCTCTTCTTGCCGAAATTAACGAGCTTCTCTTAATGCCACCATCGATAGAAACATTCAACTCCTCAACATTCTTGCTGATTGATAAAGAATCATTTCTCCCTTTACCTATCTGAATTGGGCTATCAATGCTTTCAGATTTCCAAGTCTTTCTTTTACCAACTGGGCTTTTCTTCATCAACTTTCTCGAGCTTGAACCATCACCGCTAGTACAATTGTCATCTCCGTTACTTTCACTATTCGTTTCTCCATTGAAGACTTTGATCCCACCTTTAACCTGATCAAGCTTCATTCTGTTTTCCCACACAGAACCTGCAACAAGGCTAGTTTTAACACCAGCTCTTCTCGTTTCCATTAACTTTTATTGCCCTTTTTCTTCTGGTAATTGAGTACTTACTGGGACATGGGAATGTGTTAAAATCAATAATGGATAAGAGTCTTTAAGTTGAAGAAATGGAGGTTGGTGATAAGAGTGGGATCTTTTGCTTTGCAAAGTGAAAACACAGAAAAAATAAAAGAATGAAAGAGAAAAGAGGAGGAGAGAGTCTAGCAAGAGACTCGTGTTGGTTATTTCTTTCCTTCTTTATCTTTTTCTTTAAGCTGTAAATCTTGGTTCCCTGAATATTTAAGAGAAAAATTAAAAAAAAAAAAGAAGATAGAAAGATACAGAGCATAAAATAACTTGTAGTTCACTAATATATAGTTAAATAAAAGGATGTTTCATTTACTTTACTTTAGTATAGTGTTAGACTTAAAATTTTGTAGTTCACTAATATATACTTAAAAGGATGTCTCATTTACTTTACTTTGGTACAGTGTTAAACTTAATTCATTTCCAAAGATATAAATAACACCAAAATGTATTTCCTTCAAAGTAGTGTTAGATTTTATTTAATTTATTCATAATAAAATTAAATTTCAACTAACGGTTTTAAATTTTTTCATATTTGACTAAGCTTAATTAAATCTCAAATAAATTTAATAAATATAAATTATAAAATAAATTATTTATTATTTTATTTAAAAAATTAAAAATTATTAATAAAATTATAATATTTGATGGATATTTGTATTTTTATATACTTTTATATAAACTAATAAGCAAGTTTAAAAAATTATTAAAAAATTTATTCATGAATCTAAATGAATTACATATTATTTAATTTAAAATTTAATTTATTTATTAAATAAATTTTAATAAAATTTTATGAAATTAAATTTTAAATAGTTAAAAAATTATATGAGATAATTTACAGTAAGTTAGAATTTAAAGAACTAATTTTTTTCTTAAAAAAATAGTATACTTCGAAGCACAAAAAGCCTTACGTAATAAGTATATTTGTTGAATTTTTTATTTTGAGAATCAAATTTTGAGTCTTTAATTAATGACAATAACTCTCCGTCATTCTTATTAATATTATAAATTTATTTTAGTGCGTTGATTTTGATATATATATGTATATATATATTAAAAAAACTGTAATTATTTCCAAAATTATGATGAGTCATCGACGGGTTTTGGTACCTCCATATTCGAGGTCCCAACTATCTTATTTTCCAAGGTTTAAGTACAATAATATTTATTAGGTAACCTAACTGCATAGATTATATATTTATTTATATTAGTCTTATGTCATGTGCCTTTACTAAAACTCCTTCGGTTACCATTTCATATAAATATTAATTAATTTAAAATAGACATTAAAATTTAAAATCGTTTTATTCAGTTTACAAAGACGATGACTAAAATTCGAGTAACACCAGAAAAATTCTTCAACAAACTACAGAAAATTTTCAGTAATTCAACGTGATTGTGATGTTTAGTAAATATGAACGGTCCATGTGATTGTGGTACGAGATATAACAGTATTTTTCCACCTTTTTTTTTTATGGAATGATTTTTTTTAATATAATTAAAAGATTTCAAATTTAATCGTTAAGGATTTTATTTGTTACATAAAATGTTTTACTATAAAATACAAATGAATTCATGTTTTTTTTTATAGTTATTATACATAGAGTTATAAATTATAAAGATAATTGTATATTAATAATATAATTATTATATTCAGCAAGTGTTATGAGTATCCATATAACAGCATAGATTTCATCATTCCTACATAAAATATATACCTTGCAGCAAACTATAATCAAGGTACACTAAAAGTCATAAGCCTCACATGCTAGTGAAGAGACTGCTGCCTATGTTCCGTCTAGGACAGCAGACTGCAATTAAAAAATTAAACTAACTCCATTAATTTAATTTAATTTAATATTAGACCATTATATTTTTAATTTTAAAAATTAAAATAAAGGATAGAAATAACCTGCAAATTTGATTGAAACTATCGAATTTTAATTTGGTTGAATTCAATTGAAAAATAATTTGATTTTTTATGTCCAAAATAGAACTAAACCACCTTTGCTGTTCTTTGATTTTGTCATAAACAAAAGAAACACTTGTTTTTTTCAAACACATTAAAAAAGTTAATTATTAAATAGTACCTGTAATCAAATATTGAATAATTTAGATTTTCAACGTCTTGTACTTGATGTTTAAAAGATAAAATAAAGATTTAAAATTAAAATATTGTAATAGGTTTATCTAATATCAATATAAAATAAAATAAAAATAAAAAATTGGAAAAATGGAATCAGAGGTAGTCCAAGTCTAGAAGCAATTCATCATCACCGAGAAACCCATCTTAAAACCCCATTATACATAATGCATTAGGCTCCTACAATCCCATCAAAGATTTTACTAAAAGTAAATGTGATCATCTTTAAAAATAAAAAAAAATATCTAAAACCACTATATTAAAATTCTAATGCTGACAAAAGGTAGCACTAGAAAATAAAAATAATGACCATGTGCTTCTTCTGTTTATGGATTCTTTCTCTGTATTATTGGTTCATTAAGTATTATTTGTTTAATTATAAGGAAACCTTATCCTATAGTCCAATCTTTAGTTATATATCTATCATCAAGTCAATGTAATTAAAAATATATCATTTAAATTTTAAACCATAATTTGACTTAACAATGAAATGAAATCAAATAAAAATAAAGTATGTTTGAAATTCAAAATCCAAAATTTTATAAATTCAAGGCATGAGGAAAAAAGCTAGCAGGAGGTATCATATGGCTAAATTTGCTACTTGGATTCATTATTATCGTGTAATGGATGATTTCTAGTGGGTAAATTATAGTATCGCTTTCTTTGCAGGAATTTAAGAAATATTTAATTAGTGATGGTATTTTATCATTAATTATGAAACATCAAGTATATATAAAACAATGGAAAGCCTAATTGACAAGGACACCCTTTCTACGGCTTTCCTTTTCGTTGCAGTTAGTAGTCACGACTACTTCTTCTTCTTCTTCTTCTTAATCTAATATTCTCTGGAAGCATTTCTAGAAAAAGAAGAAGAATATGGTATAATTTACAAGCTTCTTGTTTATTATATGTAACCATGATTGTTTTAGTAGTAGATATATATTTTGATGATCGTTAATTATTAATAATTAATTATTTATATAATATTTTAAAATTGAAATTTTTTTATAAAATTAACACTTTCATTAATTATTTAATCTTAAATATCTAACAACTAAAAAGTCAAATTGTGAAAAGTCAGACAATAACTTTACATTAAATATTATTGTTGTATTTGATATTGTCGTTTAAAAGTTAATTTTAAAATTTTTTCTTTGCAAACCTTTTTTTTTTGAAAAAAAACATTTATTTACTTGTTTATTATAAACAGTAATTCTAATAAAAAGATGGAAAATTTAAAAAAATATAAATACCAAAACTTCTAAAAGCTGGTATAAATATTATGTTATGAAATATTTTAAAAAATGATATTTTTAACTAAATATTATTGTAAAAATTATCATCTAAAAGAAATTAATTTAAGAGGAAATTTTGCAACTTAAGTCTGAATTGAATTAAAATCTTATTTAAACTGCAATTTTCATAATTTTAGCAAACTACTCGGAAATAAAATCTTTTTCTTTAAAAAATATTTTTGATATGAAAAATGGATAATGGGTGAAAAAGTTATTTCTGAATTCCAACCAAATAGTTGTGGCAGAGTTTCCACCTTAGCTGTCCTTTTGCATTCCATAGTTTAACCATAACACGACTAATTGGTTCCTCTAGTTCTCTACCTTTTCTGTTAAAATGGAATTTGTGATGCTTGATGATGGCGTTGGATCATTCTTGCCCAATTAAAGCCAGCCATAATAATTTTATTCTATGGTTTTCAATTAGCGTGTCATTATGTCTAATAAATAAATGGTTTTTAATTAAAAGGTCGAATACTGTAAAAATAAAATAAAAGTAATTGGTCCAGTCATCACTCATCCCATCCCAGGAGATGAGACTGTTTTGACTTATAAGTGAAATGAATTTGTTGTTTTAATCATATAATTCGTCAGAAACTGAAATCTAATTAAAAAAGAAGGTCCGGCTAATTCATCGCTTGTGCTTTCTAATTAAGAGAAAAATTTAATTATATTTTTTAAAAATTTGATCATATCAGGGTTCCACCAATTGTATATTTTATTCCAATTCAAGGTCCATCCAAATTCCACCGACACAATTTTCTTCTTTCCTTTTTTATACACATATTATTCATGCTAAGAGAAGTGATAAAAATAATTAAAAATCAAATACAAAATTAAACATCTTAATCGTATTCCCCTTACCAAATTAAAATTTAAAATCAAAGTAGTCAAAAAGTATAAACAAAAACTCAAATATTAAATATTCTGGATAAAATAGAATATTCTTAGAAAATTAGCAATTGGAATTAAATTAAGTTTAAAAAATAAAAAGAGGAAAAACTAAATAAAATGATAAATATTATAATTTTATTTATTTAATTTTTCTTCTCATCTTGCATTAAAGTAAAAATAAAAAATACCAATTGAATTGGAAAATTCTGATTTTATTTCATGGTTATATTTATTGTCTATCATAATTTCAGGTTTTTATCTATATATACATGAACAAAAAACATAATTAAATTTAGGTAATGATTTTTTTATTGAAAATCAATAATTATTTTAACATCATAATTTATACATAAACCAAAATAATCATAAATAAAGTGAACAAATAATTTTATCTTTATCAATATATAAAAAATTAATCCAAAAATTATTTTCTTATTTTTTTTCAAATAAAATAAAAAATCAAATTATAAATTTTATTTTTGGTTCATGATTTAAGGACGTCTAATGTCATGTAATGTAAAGTAATAGTTTTTGGATGTTAGGAATATCATGTGTTAAAGAGATGTTATAAATGACAGCTTTTAATTATATAAAAATAATTCATAATTATCAACTACTATTCCTTATAGAAATCTTGTACTTAATCCTTCAATAATTCTATTAAAATTACATTTATTATTAAACCCTACAAAGAAGTGTAAAACAAATTTATGTTTAAAATTTATATAATCTAGTTGCTTGAAAAAATAAACAAATAAATCTATTTCATACCGAATTCCATAATAAATTGCAAGAAAATGTGAAACAAAAAGAAATAAATAAAATTGATTTTAAAAATAGAATTTAAAATAAAAAAAAAGTTAATTAATTAATTAATCAATTAAAAATAATTATATATTTAATTGCACAACGCACAAGTACCAAATCTACTTTTGTATATAAAGACCATTCATATTTATACTATTGATTAATAGTTGGGAAGTGATATTATGTATGTGAATATTTGACAAAATCCACAGGAAATTAATTAAAAATTTTGTATTTAATTCATCTTACAAATTGTATGAAACTAATTGGTTATTATTCAAAACAGTTATGTATGTGTTGACATGTTATGTGACATTACATTACCTATTTGTGCCCGCATTATAATGTATTAATATTTGTTTGATATTTTATTTATTTATATTATGTTGATTTATTATTATTCATTCATTTATATATTTTCTTCTTATCTTGATTAAATGCTTTAAATAACTTTGACAGGAATATAAAAGAAATGTTTAAAGAATCTTAATTGGGATATTTTCAAAAGTAGCAGGTGACAAATGTTTTTTCTTAACTTTGCCGACTATCATTGTTTTTTACAAAAATACCAGATTTTCTAAAAATCATATCAACTTAATATAAACAATATCAATTTAAAATCTAGAGAAAGA
>CANYBF012348180.1:0-19645 GCA_948192965.1 Dalechampia spathulata | reverse complement strand
AACGTATCTTTGACTTTGATAAAGAAGAAGCCTATCACATGTAGACATTTGACAATCCCATCTTACTTCCTTCTACCATTTTATTTCCTCTTGCATAATTATTATGACAATTTACTTATATAATTACACTAATCACTCATTTAATATATCATGACCATAAGTCTTATATATTTTTAATTTCCAATTATACCCTTAACTTGTCATGTAATGCCTTTTTCTTATTTATACATATACTTATAGTTATAATATACATGCCTAGTAAACCTTAAATCATCTCTTTAGTTTACTTATTAAAATTTTTAACTAACATAGAAAGTACATATACCATTTTTCTCCAATTCACGCATTCATCAATCATCCTCGATATCATGTGCCGAAAATAAATGCATATTAAAATGCTATGTAAACCAGAATGTGACATAAATAAATACTAATTTAATTCTATGTTTAAATATTTTTTTTGATATATTTAATTATTTCATTTTCCATTTTTACCTTTATATTTATTTTATTTATTCCCAACTTGATTTTTCATTAATGAATTATTCCTTCTTTAAAATTTTCATTTACTTTTCATTAATTTCTTTTATCAAATGTGTTGGACCTTAAGAGTCCTTGATTTTAGTTTTGATGTTAAACAAACAATGTTTTATGAAAATTATTGAAGTTTAAAGTGTTTTAAGCTTATTCCGAGCGTACCTGTTTTGGTATGAGCATATTAATGGGTGGTACGACCATACCAGTGCTCTCAGGAATTTTGTTTGTTAGTGTTTTTGGTGCGGTATGGGCATACAAGAAGTGGTACGGGCGTGCAAAGAGGCTGTACAGAGTGGAAAATGTCCAAAAAGTTTTGTACAGGCGTACCACTTTATGGTACAGCCGTACACGATGTTTTGGCATCATTTTGGAGACATTTTTTGGGTGTCATATGGGGGTATAGGAAGGCGTATGACCATATGGGTCGAAATATGTATTTTTTAGCATTTTTAAAAAATTGTATAACGGCTCTATTTTACATTTAATGCATCCCCAACGGTCATATAAGCTTAGATAGCTTATATAAGTGTGGATTAACCTTATTGAAGGTAGGAAATCAATCTACAAATATTATTTTCTTTGTTAAATACATTTTGATGTATTCTTGAAGTA
The DNA here is from genome assembly GCA_948192965.1 of Dalechampia spathulata. Taxonomy (NCBI): domain Eukaryota; kingdom Viridiplantae; phylum Streptophyta; class Magnoliopsida; order Malpighiales; family Euphorbiaceae; genus Dalechampia; species Dalechampia spathulata. The sequence continues at coordinate 18,496 of CANYBF012348180.1, read as the reverse complement.
TTTCTTGATTTCTTGATTTGTAAATCCTTTGAAAGGGATTTTTAGGCTTCCAATCCTTGTTGTCTTTCTCTTAGATTATGTTTTGAGAGACAGGAAAGGATTGTGATTGAGTGAGTTTTAGTGTGAGCCTTGGGAAAACACTTGTTGTAAGGGTTTAAGTATGAGCCTTGGGAAAATACTTAGGATTGAATTCTTGTTGAAGAATTCTTTATTGTATTTGTGTATTGGTTTAGTGGAAACCTAAGTTATTTACTTGGGTAAGTGGAGTAGGCATTTGTTGGCCGAACCACTATAAATCTCTTGAGTTCCATTTCTTTCCATCTCTTCAATTTTCTTTTGATTCTTGTGTTGCCATCCACACTTGGGATTTCAAAATGTTTAAATTTATTACCTTTTAACCATTTTTCATATATTTTTTCTATTCATATAATTATATAAAATTTATTTAACATTAATGTATGTATCTTTTATTTTAAAAAAATTTAACATCTTTTAGTTATCATCTCATAATTAATATTGATTGACCTTTAATATTGTTCACATATTTTTATGTTTAATTTAAATTTTCAAGGATTTAAATACTTAAACGAAAAAGTTATAAAAAATAATCATGCATTTTATTGACATTTACTTATGTACCTTTTTATTTTTTGTATTCTTAATACTTATTAATTATCACATCATTTAAAAGTTACTTATGAATTTATATTTACATAAATGAAATGTCACTAAGAATCACCAAATTAATTATTAATTTATGGCAAATTAACCTTTTGAATTCTTCATATGTGTATCTTATACCTATATATATAAAAGATAAATGATTCACTTTATTCATACTTATATATGTTCTATTTCTTTTAGAGATCTTATTAATGATATAGAAGATTGAAATCTTAGAGTTAAAATGCACCTTATATGAGAAACTTTTCATACCAAAATTTATTCTTGAACTTACCACCTTGGATATTATCTTTGTTATCGATCTTGATTTGGTAAAGATTCATGCTAATGAAATTAAAATTATTTTGGTATGTTATGTTTTGATTTATTTATTGTTCCTTTTTACATGTATAATTTTCTTTTAATACATATGAATATTTATATATAAATAATTAGTTGCATAATGGAAATTGATTATATGAAAATTGTTGCATATATAAGTGAATAGTTGACTTTGAGATTAATTATGATTAGTTGACTTTGAGGTTTATTGTCTCTTTATAATATGCTTATATATATGAAATTAAAATAAACTTTCATACTCTATATTTCAAGTTTTACTTTACATTTCAATTTATTATTTTCTATTTCATTTTAATTTATTATTTTCATTTTTATTTCATATATATGTTGTATTTTTTAATCTTAATAATAGTTAATAATAGTAGAGAGTATTTGATTATAGAATTAGATTTATAGTATATGGAAAGTTTTTAATATAAAAAATAATTTTGATTAGTTTAAATATGATTTTTATATAAAATGGTACATTTCTAAAAAGATTTATAAAATTATTTAAGTGAATTTTTAATTTTGATTAACATGACAATTAAATTATACTTGATACATTATCTTCTAATGTTCAATAGCTTTAGTTTTATTTTCTATCAAACATGCATATATACATCAAGTATAATTTAACAATATAAAAGATTTTACATGTATTTTAAAATATGTTTATTTTTTTTATCATTGACTTTGTTTCTCTAGTTTTACTCATATCCATTCATTTTACAATTTTTGGAAAAAGAAAATATTTTTTGGTTTTGATAAATTCGGAAAAATCCCATTACTTTTACATCCCCTTAAACCAAAAGGAAACTTTTGAAATTCCCGTCTATGGTAGTGTTTTTTTTAAGTTTACCAACTATTTTTTTCCTTGTAAAAATACTAAATTTTATAATTTTAATTTATCATGATAAATTGGAAAATATCAAAAGAGAATCTCATGAGATTTTCTAAATCAAATAACTTCCTTATCAAATACTATTACCTATCATAATTTAAAAATACAAAAATACAAAAAACCTCATTAAACACGCGCACAACACCTAGCCTCCATAAAAAACATGCAAGAAATTCAATCAAACAATAGCTAATCAAAATCAATCAATAAGAAACCTCCAACAACTTATCCAAGAAATTTGCAACCGCTAATAAAAGAGATTGCTGCAATGTAAGAAGACAGCAACAAAATACATCAAGAAAATGCAAGATTCAGTACCAATCTTGATTCACTATAATGGTGAATGGTTTACTCCAAAATATACTAATTTCCAAATTCAAGGTATCCTTATTCCATTTCAATGTTTATTTAGAAATTTGCAACAATCAATTGAAGAATAAATAGAATTGAAGAATCAAAATTCAGTATTTGACATTGCATACCAATTAAAGGAAGATTATCTACCACTCAAAGTAGATAATGATGCAACACGGAGGTTTTACATGGAAATAACGAGAAAGGAGTAAGATTTTAAAAAATATCCTTTATGTATCAGCTATCAAAGCATCCATAATTTATCATATAGCAGCTCAAATGCACTAATAGCTGAATGTTCTACTTGCAGTCAACTATATACTTATAGTATGCCACATGTACACCATTAAGAAATTAGATCTACCATGATAGAATACTCCTCAACTATTGGAAAAGAAACAACAACAATTCTAATTCAACAAGAAGAACATACAAGAGAAAAAAATGTAGAAACAATAACATATCCAAAGCAGAATGTGATATCAGAGGGTCAAACTTATCAAGACAAAAACACGTTACAAAAGGCATTGAGCTTTTATGCAATGGAAAATCATTTTCAATACAAGGTTGATAGATCATGCACAAGAGAGCTTACAGTAAGTTGCATAGATAAAACCTGCAATTGGAAACTCAAATCATCAAGAAAGTGGAGCACAAACATATTCCAGGTCAGAAAATTCAACAACTATCATACTTGTCCTCCAGATATACATTTTAGAGACCAAAGGAATGCTACATCTAACATAGTTTCTGATTTGGTCAAGAATAAATACCTAAATATGAAGACTGTATACACATTAATAGACATGATCATAGATCTAAGAGATGATTATGGGGTTACGATTACATATGCAAAGGCTTGAAGATCAAAAGAAAAGGTAGTCCAAAAGATTACTAGTGTACACAAAAACTCTTATAAGTTGCTTCCAAGTTATATATACATGCTCAAAACAACTAACCCAAGTAAAGTTATTGATATCCAAAAAAAAATGAAGATTCATTATTCCTTTATGTCTACATAGCCTTAAATGCATCAATACAAGGATGGAAATATTGCGACCTAATGGTAGTAGTGGATGCTACTTTCTTAAAATCAAGATGTGGAGGAACATTAATAACTGCATCAACACAAGATGCTGCAGGTAATATTTTTACACTTGCATACTCTATAATAGACTCAGAAAATAATGGATCTTAGGAGTGGTTTTCATCAAATTTAGAGAAACCTATTGAATTAGAATAGGAATGTGTATAATATCAGATAGGCATGAAAGCATAGATAGAGTTACCACATAAATATATCCAAAGATAGACCACTACTTTTGTACATTTCACTTATAAAAAAACCTAAAAAAATACTACCCAAAACACAATAGGAATTTGGTGAACTTGTTCCTAATAGCATCAAAGTGTTATACAAAAACAGATTTCTAGAAATACATGGGTGAGATTGCAAAGATCAATGTACAAATACAAAGATATTTGGAGAATGTTGGATATGAAATGTGATAAAGAGTTCATGTAAAAATAAACAGATTTACAATAATGACTTCCAACATAGCAAAATCCATAAATGAAGCAAACAAAGCATCTAGAAGTCTACCAGTTACAGCTCTTTTACAATACTTGTTTTCAATAACACAAGATTGGATTTACAAAAATAGAAACAAGGCACTCTCCATATTCATAACACTAACTAACAAACACAAGGAAACATTACAACAGAACAACATTCTATCAGTAAGAATGCAAGTATGCTTTGGAGCTATTTTACTACTGGTTTACTAATGGTATACCTTTGGTATACCATACATTTATAGGTTTACATAAGGTATACATGTAGTATATGATAAGTATATGCCATGATTATTCCTTCTAACTAGCATATAATTATGTTTCTGTGTTACTATCATAGGTACAACAATCAAATACAAAGATATTAACAGTTCATTTCATAGAGAACACTTATATGGTTGACATGACAAGAAGGATATGCACTTGTAACAAATTCTAGATGGATGAAATTCCATGTTCACATGCAATGGCTATCATCAAAACCAGGAACATGAACCCCTATGAATATTGTTCAAGATATTACATGAAAGACACATATGTATCAACATACAATGAAGTCATCATTCGTATACCAAATGCTGAAACATGGAAAGTGCCATAACAAATACAAGAGGAGATAGTGTTACCACCATATGGAAAAACAAAAGCAGGAAGACCAAAGAAGTAAAGATTCAAAGCACCATGTGAAAGCAAATGGAAGTCAAAGTGTGGGTAATGTGGATAAAGAGGACATAATAAGAAGACATGTAGAAATGTTACAATGCTAGTATAATAGTAAATTGTAAAACTTCAACTTCATAAATGCTACTCACCATTTGGATCAAATACAAAAAAGTATCAAAGAAAACACAAAGTAACTACTTTATTAGAGGTATATATTAGGCATATAAAAAGGCATACTTATAGAAAAATAGAATACTAACTACAAGTTTGGTTTCTTCCTTGTATGTTCTCACTACTTCCTTCTCCTTGCAACCTCATAATCACTTTCAATATTTTCTTGCTGCTTCTTCAGTCCATGGTGGTAAAGCAAAATAGATAATCTGTTATGATGAGCCTCTACATAAAATCCATGGATTAGTATTTGCTTACCCTCAATGATGTATTTAGTAAAAGAAACAACAAAAACACCACAATCACTGAAACACAAACATTGAAATGGTAAGAATACGTAATCAACAAATATAAAGCCAAAAAAAAGCCAAAGTAAACCATACATAAACCAGATGTATACCATATGTATACCAAGAATGCATAATGTAAATAACATCATTTCAATCAATATAACCTGACAGTAACAAAGGGTTAACAATCTAAACCACTTACTTCTCAAATTGACTTGGTAGAGGTTCTACAATGTGCATATCAAATGGATCAGTTGGATGCTTATTAGAATAAGCACCACCTTTAACCAACAAATTATTCTGCTTCAAATAAAATCCAAATGATATGAGGAAATGAGGAAGCAAGGTAGAATATGCACGAATAACAGTTGCTACATTAGTATCATGGGAAGCACCCCTCATTAAGTCATATACACATATCTCCCTCAAATGAAAGTAAAGTCAAGCTAATACCCAGTGAAAACTCTTCCTAACATGAATAGGAAATATAACATGATCAACTTCATACCATGGTCTACCATGTATGATCCTAAATCCATCAACATATTGTATGATAATGCCATCAATAAAAATGTAATCATAAATATAATCCCAACCTCTACTCTAAAAACCAGAGAAAAGCTCTTGAATATTTTGATCGAACAAATTGTCTATAGTTGTGAACTTGCTTGGAATACCATCAACAAACAATCCTTTCTTTCTTAAATAATAAAACAACACATCAATATGCTACAAAAAGAAGAAAACATACAAATCATAAAATAAATCACACATATCATCATAAATACATATAGAAATTTAATCTTAAAACTATGAGGTTTCATAATGGTATACAATAAGTATACACTAAGTTAATAACAAGTATACTACAGGCATACAATAAGTATATTGTTACCCTATAAAAATATATACAACAATGCAATATATAATAAAAATCATACAACTATTATAGACTTAATGATAAACTGAAAGGATGATCAGGATACTGTAAGGTATAAAACCAAGTCTTCTTGTTCACAACATCCATAACAAAATCGAACGGTGGAGATAATATATCTGTCCTTGGAGAATACAGTTTATTCCTTAAAAATTCAAAAATAATTTATACAAATTAAATAAAAAACTAAAAATAAAAATCCTTGTAAAAATGTAAAGTAAAAAATATTACTTATTCTTTTTCTTCAGACCTTCCTCTAGCCTATTTGAGAAATGCACCAATAAATCACCTTCCACTTATAGACCAATTTTATTGTTGAAAGGAATAACACCCTTTAACAAAATCTTCAAAGCCTTTGATGAAGCCCTACTATCTGACAAACTGAATTGTTGAATGTAAGGAGATTTCAACAAGTCACTTGGATGAACATTCCTCCTTTCAACTTCTTGTGTACTAAATAAGTTACCACAATCTTTATCATCAACAACTCTTTCCGTACCACTTATCTTATAACAATGAATGTACATAAAAAAATATTAGAAAAACCTTAAAACTTTTTAATTGACATTATGAAACTTAAATACCTTGTTTCCAATAGCAGCAATATCATCAACTAACTTGAGAAGCAAGTTGGGGTCAATATCTTCATCATCATCATCCTTCCAAAACAAATAAGAGGTTAAAACCATAACAAAAGACTAAAATGTGAAATACAACACATCCAAAAGAAATATAGAACTTCAGAAAATGAATCAAATTTTATTTTATCTCATCAACAAAACTCTTGTATTATTGTGTAATAAAACCATCAATACTAACATAAGGGATTATCGTACCAGCTTCAGAATCTTTTCCTTTGGACTCGCTAATATCTTTTAAGCTAGATGTTTTCCCCTTATGCACAAAATGATTTAAACTTGAATCTTCACTTATAGATTCAGATTCATCATGTTTAGAATCAACGATGTCATCTTTAACTGTTCCAGGGTCCATAACATCATCAACCTACATTTTACAAATGGCATATGAGAAGTATATGATGGGTATACTTAAAGTATACAACACATATATGAGAGGTATATGATAGGAAATAGTAAGTATATATTTGGTATACTATAAGTATACTCAAACATAAAGTAAAAAAAAAACTGAAACTTTTTCTTCTTCATCAATAGTAGCATTGAAATCCTCTTCCACATCCAACTTTTTATCAAAATCATCAACCTATAAAAATTAACAAAATATAAAAAAAATATCAAATAGAACTTCATGGAAATAAAAAAACATAAATAACAAATGTAAAAAAATACCTTACTACCTATCTTACAACCAAGTTTTTGGCAAATATGAGACAACATCATATGCAATTCTTGAATCTTTGTATCAAACTTTGAATTCATGTCAATAACATAGGATTCAAGAATTTTTTGCTTCTTATGAATGATATTTAAGTCATCTCTGATACCCTCAAAGGCTTGTTTCAAATCAAACCTACAACCATCACCATCATCCTTCATATCATATAAACCAAAATCGTTAGCAAGCTTCTCCTTCCCCTTCTAAAAAAAACCATTGATTTGAAGCTTAATACTCTCATCTACGGTAGGGCTAATGTTTCTCAACTTTAGCTATAAAAATAATGAAAAATTAATAACAAATTTAGAGACGTAAACCACATGTAAACTTATTATATACTTATGGTAAACTAAACATTAAGATGTTAATTGCATTGTAAAGTAAATGTAATCCTCATGTAAACTCGTGATATACCAAAAATGAATAAAAAGTACAAATATAACAGGTATGAAAAAAAGATTACCTTTGATAACTTAATCAAATAAAGCTTCAACTTCAAACTATCATAATCAGGTTGAGTCGATACATGCTAATTAAGAATCCATGGAATTACATCATTGACATGTACATTGTATCTACCATTCATATACTGACAAACCTCATAAAAACACACTGAAAATGCATAAGGACAACCTAGTAAATGATACATAAACTTCTTCAGAACAGGGTTAGCCTCTGCAGAAGATTTCAACCTATTCTTCAATGATTTAATAGTACATAAAAATGAATCTTTACCCCATGGATACTACTTAAAAAACTCATTATCAACCAACTGAAAATGAGATCTAGGAACTAAATTATCGTTCTTGTTGGCAAGCAAAAGAAATGAATGAAAAATAACAATGCCACCTTAACAATATCCTCATCACAAAGGGGCTTCATAGTCATAAATACATTATGAAGTGCTTGCTTATTTAGTAATTTAAACCCACTAAAATATTCATTAATCAATCTATATCTATCATCAGTTAATCTTAATAGTACATTCTAACCTGAACATTTTAAACCAATGATCACACAAAATTCACCTATCCCAAACTTTAAATTAAACCTGTTCATATTAATTCAAACTTCATCAGGTTTTTCAATAAATACTTCACATAATAAAAGACAATGAATCAACTGATGTTGCATTACAAATGATGACATGTCTAGAAAATAACCAAAATAACTTTGTCTGAATATTTGTAATTGACTATCTGTCAACCATTTTTTCAACACACTAACAATATCTATGTTCAAGCATATGTTAATTTTGGCACCAAAATGACTATTAGGTGGAATCAACAAATCTCATTCCTGCAAATACAAAAGAAACAAACTTAAAATAAGTTCACTAAAAACATAAACAAAGTTAAAGTAATCCACATGTAAACTAGAAGTATACCATGTGTATACCATGAATACAGAATGTAAACAACAGCATTTCAATTAATATGACAGTAATAAAGTGAAAAACAAGGGAAACCAAGGAAAATCTACTTAAAAGAGTAAGATATCAAACACTTTAATATTTTTGATAAACCATTTATAAATCACAAGTATACCAAAGTCATTAATACAATAAAACTGTTTCAATCATATACTACAACAAATATTAACACACACAGCCTACTATATATAATCTCAAAGAATACCAATAATAATAATACAATCAAAAGCATATTAATAACATTTTAAATAAACACGTAAAATGGACTTAAAAAATGTTAATGCCTATAGTAAACCACATGCAAACCACATGTATATCAGATGTATACTAAGAACACAGAATGTAAATAACAACCACTCAACATAAGATGGCAATAACAAAGCGAAAACATGAAAATCCAGAGAAAACCTACCTAAAAGCATAAGATATCAAACCAGTTTAATAAACTATTCAACAACCATGTAAAATGAACTAAACAAGGGTTAACATAAATAGTGAACCGCATATAAACCATTCGTAAACCTATTGTATACTAATAACAGACATGTAAATAAACAACATTTGAATATAAAATGACAAAGGAAATAACATTTCAATATAAATAGCATTTAATTATAACAAATCCCAAAAATGATGAAACCAGAGACAAAATTGACTTATAAATACAAACAACATTGATAGTGATAACATCATTTAAAACCAAATAGCTAAAGTAAACCACATGTAAACCATAAGTATACCATATGTATACCATAAATACAGAATGTAAACAACAATAACAATTCAACGTAGCATGACAGTAATAAAGTGAAAAATAGAAAAAATAAAAAAAATATGCTTAAAACCATAAGATATCAAAAAAGTTGAATAAGCTATTCAACAACCACATAAAATGTACTAAAACAAGGGTTAATAAAATAGTAAACCACATGTAAACCAATTATATACCTATAATATACTAATAACAGACATGTAGACAAATAACATTTGAATATAACATGATAGAGGAAATAGCATCTGCATGCAAAATAGCATTTGAATATAACAGTGCCTGAAACTAACGAAGCCATAGAAAAATCAACTAATGCATACAAACAACATTAACAGTGATAACATCATTAAAACCAAACAAAATAACACTTTCAATCAATTTAAAATTAATAAAAAGTGAAAGAACACACCTTGCATGAGCCTTGCCCAGTCTCTTTATGTGCTTCCTCAATCACAATATCTGAATTTTTGGGTTCTTTGAAGACTCAGTATGAACCGATTTGCTTTCTAAAGCTCTCTTCCTCAGAATTGGGTGTTCGGTTACTTGAGGAGATAAAAGCCAAACATTGTCCCCTCTTTTTACCCGCAAAACCTGCTTTCTTGATTTTAGAACTAGCAACATTCCTTTTGCCCATGATAATCTTTTGAGAAAATAAAAAATGAACTATTTGGAGTGAAGAAAGTGTAGAAGATGAGAGATAAAAAAAAGGAAAAACCCGCCGATTACGCCAACAAGATAATAGGGCACGCGTTAGAGAATAAGAGAAATTCGTGCGATAGTGAGAAGTGGGTATTTTTGGAAAGAGAATTAAGAATGTTGTATGCCTGAAAGAAATTAGGGAAAAATGAAAGAAAGATTTTATGGGCCTAGTTTTGTAAAAATCCAATTACAAAATTCAGGTAATCTTGTAATTATCTCTAAACTAAAATTGGATGGGCTTCTCTTGTCACATGGGTCAACATCCAACAAGTGGATTCAATGAAACAGAAAAAATTTCATGAACATCCTTCTTTTTTATTTTATTTTAAAAAATGCATACTTGTATTTTAACTATTTCAAATTTAGACTATTGCTTATAACATTAGACTTTTTCATCTATTTATTTTTAAAAATACTAAACTAATGGTCTTTTGGTTTAGAAAGGAAGTTTTGTTCTCTTATTTTGATAAATATATACATTTTCCACATGTACTTCAATTACATTCTATATTCTATTATAAGAATATTTTTTTACATATTTTGTATTATTATTGAAAGTAAATAATTTTTATGGGTTTTATTCACTTAAAAAGAAGAGAGAACACATTGACTTTTGTTTTACCAAGTTCATTGATTTTTTTGCTGTATAATAATGCAAAATACTAAGATAATATCACATATTCAATTTGTGTGTTATGCATATTTTGGTGTACCAAATTTAAACACAAGAATATAATTTAAAATCTAATTCCTATGCATAAATATTGCTCATTAAAGGTAAAATCATAAATATATATGGACTACCATTGGTGTGTTAATTAAAATTTATTCTTTTGACTAGCAATTATGTTGTTTTTCTTATAGAGAGAGATTTGTGTGGAAAGAATGTTCTTTTTTGTTTCCTTTACTTTTAGAAGATGGTACCTAAAATTCTTGATTGCATTGCATAAATATCACAAAATCTTAAAAATATATCTTCTTTTTATTACTGTAAGATGTGACATTTTGATTTTTAATAAAAAAAATATTTCTAAACTTTACTTATAAATATCAATGTTAATTCACACATATGCGTTGATCACTTTTTTTCTATAATATTATCTTCTATTAATTATTGTATCTCTACTTAGCTATCAAGGACATTAGAGTTTTATAAGACTATTCAATTATCATTTTCTATTTTATCAAATTATTAATCCATCAATTATCAATTGATTTCATTTATAGGCAATGAAATTTTTTTACTTTCCTTTAACTTTCACATTTTTTATATGTAATTCTCATCATGAATTTGAATCATTCCCTTAGGAATGAAAATCCATCATATCATGTCCAAATTTTTTAACCATACTAGAGAGTATCATATCGACTAATACATTTTCCTAACTTACCTCAGCCAATGATGATGTAACAAATCATGATGCCACCTATTTCACTATGTTGGAAACTCTTTTCAACCCTCAATACCCATAACATCAATCACTTTACCCATTAGCTAAATTACCTTTGTTTAGCTTAATTATACTAAGTCAAATGCTATAAAAGAAAATCTTAAAATAGATTGAGCAATGCAACAAGTGTTGAAAGCCTTATCAAACCAATAATAGGATTTAAGAGAACTTAAAGTACAATATAAAGTCATCAAGGGCCTTGACTCAAAGTTAGAGAGGTGAATGACAAAATCCTTTAATTAAGAGGTAATGGACTAGAATACTAGTTATAGGCTAGTAAGGGAGATAAAGATGAGAAAATCCATTTCACAACACTTAGAAAAAGGAATCTTAAGCAAAATGATTGGAAAAATATCTTAAATTCTATTAATGACTTATATTATTAGATTTAACAAGTGGTCTTTAAGCATAAAGCAAAGAAGAGAAAAGTTAACTTAGCTTGTCAATTAATTCCTTACCATTATATGAAGATATTACAAAAGTGCACTTCCTTGCTAAACCTAAGTTTCCAATTTTAGAGTTCTATAATGGGTTCATGGATCCTTGTGATTACATCAATAAATTTTAAATTTTATTGTCCTTATACATGTCACGCCTAGCCCATGCCTGGAGTAACATGCTCCCGTAGTATACACAACGACCTCCCATACGAAAAACCATTGCATGCACTACAAGGGATACGAATGTCGATATAAGTAGACGTTGTATGGGAACAACCTATACAATGGTGGTGCAAGGTTCACAGCGTACTAAAATAAACCTAGATTACATACACTTAAGGGAATGAACAGGTCTCTCTATAAAACTATATATTCATTAATATACAAGGGTTTATACAATCACCACCAAAATACACATGATTACTGCCAATACAAAATGTACAAGCTACAAGAGAACAAGGTGCTAGTTAACATACAGGCAAAAATAGGATATATCGTCATACATACAAACATACACAAGTCAGATAAATAAATGCAATGTCGTGCATGCACCCTTTTCTCACTTTCTTTTCTTTTCTTCCCTTCTCTTTTCTCTATATTGTGCACAATTTCCTACCATGCTGGGTCCCTGTATGTACCGGTACTCAACTCCCGAAGGAGGGATTTAACTATTCAGGTCTTTAAACCCCTTTTTCTCTATGTCTCGAGACTCAACTCCCGTAGGAGGCAATATAATATACGATTCCATTATGGAATCCTGTAATATATGACCCAGCATGCCTTTTTGCTCTTTTCTCTCACTCTTTTCTTTCATTCACAATCCCTTATGCGATGGTTATGCCTATACGCAATGAGATCATAGGATATAATAAACAGAGTATACCATACTAAGGAATCATCAAGCTCATAGCAATAACATATCACCAAGTATGGGAATTCAATTCCCAAACATCGATTTCCTTGGCTATACGTGGACTAAAAACACAAGGCAAAGTAAATAAGACCCTAAGCCAAAGCTAGCACAAACCTGTATCTCCAGGGGTTTAGGGAAGGGTTTAAGAAGTTAAGGTAAGAAAACATAAGAAAAAGGCTTATGTTTATCTGTTTAAAAAGTTAGTTTTAAGTCACGTACGGCTGTACCAAACCCTGTACGCCCGTACCAAACTTAAAGTCCTGATGCCCTATTTTCCAACGAGTAACGGTACGGCCGTACGCCATATGGTACCCCCGTACCACCCCAAACTTCGTGATAAATAAAGTTTCTTGCGAGTAACGGTACGGCCGTACAGACCATTGGTGTGTCCGTACCACCTCCAGGACACTTGGTACGCCCGTGCCATGCCTTAAAAAACTAGGACATCCACCATTTAGTCCCTTACTCACTCGGAACCTACAGAAGACACTTCTAAACCCATCCTAAACACATCAGAATAGCTGTCCCTCATTCAACTGAGAAATCATGCTTCCCATTAAGGCGACAGTATCACAAGTAACATCATAATCAATGCCAAGCATCCACCTATACATGCATACATACGCATACAACATCAACAATACATCATCATATAAAAACACATACGTATACATAACTCTATACGTATCCCAACACGTCACTCACGTGGATGTGACAGTATAACTTTGAAAGGGTGTAATAAAATAAGGATACAAAAGTTTGAAATTGAATTAGTTAAGAACTTTGTTGATTTATGTCATACCCAACTAATGAAATATGCTCCCGTAGAGTGATTAATAAAAACCATATAGTTATGAATTATTAATCACTCCATAAAGGATCTGTGAGATTTTTTTTAGGAATATATATGATTTATAACTTTAACCACCTAGTAAATTACTTGTGGTTTTACATAATCACCTATGAATGTAATATATACATTCATACATTATATTATATCATATTACAACTATTGCACACATCATTATATAATATAAATAAGCTACATATTAAGTATTTTAACGTTACAACTTATACACAAATTCAAATTAATGTATGACCCATAAAATGTATAATGATAGTTGCATAATTAAATACCTACTAAGAAGATGTTATACTACTACGAGTGATTCTAAGAGTCATACAAAACTCAAAGTGTTCTAATTGAACTGGTGTCTCACTGAACTTGACACCTCATGGATTACTAACCTACGTTTATCAACAGATAAATATTGAGTATATAACTTAATGGTGTCTAATAATAAGTATATTGTAAATAAAATTCAATTATTCTTTGTAATATAAATGTAAGTAACAAATAAAGCAATTTAATGAATAATGTAGTAATTTATCATAATAAATATGGTAGCTACTTAAATCATACCATTAATGTTGAATTATCATTAAAATAATCCTCTATAATCAACTATATATATATTATTAACCACTTCCATAGATCAATCATATTATCCCTCTGTATGTCAATAAAATAATAATGATATGCTTTATGTCCATGAATGTAAATTTGAACTGAATTCTTTTTTTCTCGTAGTAATGGTATGCTATATGATAATGAATGCGATTATGCATTGCATTCCTTTATTATCTATAAGTTCATCCTTTTTCTGTAGCTATATCAATCTTTATATCTAATTGTACATAATCTATACTAGGTACATTTTCAATCATTTATTTTCCCAATATCTTTGTATTTTCTATAATCTGTGTTTTTCTATATTTTTTATATTTATAATTGTAACAATATTTGTATTTGTATTTATATTTTTATCACTGTACCTTCCTTATTCCTCCAAAATGTCATGCTAATAATGTATGATGCATGACTTCTGCCTTTATCATGTATGCATATGTATAATACTAGCTTAATTGTAAAACAATAATATTTTCGAATATTTATATAAATCACATATCTAAATAAATAAATATTAATCAAGCATTCATAATATTATACAATAATATGCTTGAAATTAACAAGCTTTTATATTTTACCTATGAATCTCATTTATCGATAATTGATATTAAGCACAAACAAAGACCATCTATTTGCCTTCAATCCATTTTATATTAGTTCATCAATAATTATAGACATATAAGCAAATAATCATTAGTTCATTAAAAGACATTAATTTATGTAAGCACATTGACTAACATGTTCTTCAAACATTCATAACTTACTAAAATAAGAAAATTAACTAATTTATTATCATACAATTACTTTCCTAAATAGAGTTATTAAATAATAAATAAATGATAGTAAAAATATTAATAGAAAATTTAATCGTAGACCATTTGCCTTTTAGATAGGTCTTTAATGTACCTATCAATCTTATTTATAGGATTGACAATAAATAAACACAAACCTATTTTTGCCCTACCTTTATCTGACTGTATAATGAGGGTAGCGACATTCCCGTTATCTTTGCTTGTTTGACATAATTTTCTTGATGTTACAATTAAATATATTGTATGATTATTTTAAATGTCTTATGTACTTGCACATAATACATTCATATCCTCCAATAAATATTTGAACTTATGATTTAACTCTTTAGATTACTCATTGAAATTAACTATTGGCAGCTTTTATTTAACTTCTTTTTATGACTACTAATTCTCAACTTTACCATGGATTTTAATTCATATCAAGAACTCACTATCCTACTTACTATCTAATAAATACATGTGCTTTATGTAATCTATTCCTTTATTTGTTCAAACAATCCTTTTATCATGTTAGTTGTTAACAAAGATAATCATTTAGTAAAATCTATAAACAAATGAGAATCATGGTTATAATATATGTATATATTAATAATATATATACCCTAAACATAAGTTTCATAATACAAGATAATGCACATATGCACAACCATGCGTATATCTTAAGTATTATAGTAGTAACCCACTTTAAAGTTTGTTACTAATAATCCTTTATCAAAGCATGCTTAAACCAATTATATTTTACAAGATATGTGCTTAATCATAACTCTCAATAACATTAATATTAATAGTAAAGTCTAAGCATTAACCCAAGCATATACACCCTTAAAACCAACAAAATTCCTAATATATAAATTGCATTTCCACATTAATTATTTCAACATTTCTTCATTCACTTAATCTTCAAATTACTAGGTAACTAACCAATAAAGTGAATTATTGATCTTTAAGCTGTGATATTGGTTTAGCAAAGAGTTATGAACAAACTATACATGTATTTATTGATGCAATAACAATACAAGAAGCATCTCGATCAAACCTTTAAACTTTAAGTTGTATTCGCATTATTTATGTAAATAATCAGCATATATCTTATATTAGCAATACAACAGCTTATTAAATTCACATGCTTGTGAATTTAGATTAGCTGGAAGCATGACTTAGCATCAAAATAGGTCTAATTAAATTAATTTTTGAACCATAGTTTATTCATTTCCTAATACACTAGCTCTTGTTTTGATCATAAGAGAAGCAACCCTTTAAAAAAATTGGTTAACATATATTCTTCATGTTCAGTGGAGGGGCTTTAATCTAATTCCACTATATTCAAACTTATACCTTTCAACTTCTATTAAGTTAACCTTTGATAAATTATTAGCTACTTACTTTTCAAAGTATCATTCCCAATAACTTAAGTAATGGAGGAAATACTAATCAGCTACTAATAATGAAAGCTTAAACGGTTCAATTTCATACATGTTTCATGCAACCTTACACTATATAAAAAATGCATATCTAAAGCAGACCAACTCTTTAATACATGAATAGCCTTACTTCTCATCCAGTATATGCATAATTAGTGTTATCTGTCTATTATATACAATTGGGTCCATCTAAGTTGTTCATTTAGGATGAACGTTCATCATAAATAATGCTAGTTAAAGGCATGTATACATAAAGGACTATGCATATGTTAAAACAATATCCCAACTATTCACGGTTTATATTTATATATATTCAAATGCTACATAAGTAAAGGTTATTTAATCTTATAAATAACTTGGTCCCCCCTTTCTTTTTAACTACACTATAACTTAATTAGCACACAACTTCTTGTGTGAAAAATTAATAAGTTATAAGCCATTATTATTATTATTTACGTGTATATATAGTCAGCTTCTACTAAACACCCTTATATAATTCATTCCCTATTTACAATTTTATCAGTTTAAAACTTCAATACCTCTACTCTTATTATGAAATTCGGATATCATACATATTCATTTATATTATATTTACCTTGATTAATTAGTAAACTATATCATTAATCATTATTAAGAATCAGACCAACTCATACAGTTTAACTCTTTAAAACACAAACATAAAATGTAAATCCTTCCTATCTTATCTTAATAGTAGAATAAAAGAGTTAATCAAATACTTATACCAGTTAAACTTTAGCTATATTCTCATGAAAGTTTAATAAACTTTAGATACTAGGCACATAACATATTGGTAAACTCATTCATATTTAAAGACCCTTTTCTTGAATGAGAAGAAAATGTACTTATTAGTCACCTTACTCTTCTCGGTATCTAATAACCCTTAGGTAAGCCTAATGTATAGAAAACATCCAAATAATATACAAACAATTCATCATATTTAGCAAAGAATATAGGTGCAATGGACTCCTTATATAATTTAATAAATATAGCAGTAGTTCTTCATCAAAACATCCACAACCCTTTAGCTCATGTATTCAATATATCTTACACAATGAATAAATTCATAAACACTTATAGATACTATCATCTTACCTTAAAATAAATGAAATTAATCCTAATCTTCTTATCAATCCCCCTCTTAAAAATAAATTAGTCGAGAATCTTTACTGCCAACAGAACCAAGCAATTCCAACCTTTCCCTTATCCTATTCTACTTCTAATTATAGTGTATAAATAGTTTCTAGAATATTTTACTTTTTTATTCCTAATGGCTACTTAATTATGTTAACAATCCCATAAAAGTTAATCCTCCACTGTTAAGCAATCCTTCACCCCACTATAGCAATCATCTTTGGACTTACATGTACACATTCAATTTAAAGTGTTAAAATTTGATTTTATTGCAAGCCACTAACTTCACATCCTAATATTACATAAGTTAAACTTATCATTAATTTTTCAGCTACTTAATTCAACCCCTACTATATACTAATATGAGGGAAAGTTTAAGGAGGTGGTATGTGTCGCACCCTAATTTTGGATCGGTCGGATTGATTGGGATGAATCGAGCCTATCTCCTCGTCGTTTTGCCCTCACGGGCATCTCGGTTTGTCTCGGTGCATTCCAGGATTCGAATTAGGGTTACTAGAAGGGCATTTTGGGCATTCTAGGTACTTGCCCGAACGGGTATCCTTAAGGAGCCGATTCAAGTATGTTACTTACCCGTACGGGTATGTAAACTTACCCGAATCGCTCCCCAAAGATACCCGAACGGGTAAGTTTCCTCAGACACTTATAATTTGATAATTT
>CANYBF012347855.1:0-63719 GCA_948192965.1 Dalechampia spathulata | reverse complement strand
AGCTGGGTGGAGATCAGAGACAAAGTCCATTCATTTTATTCGGAAGATGGAGCTCACTCCCAGTCAACTGAGATCTATGGAATCTTAGAGCTATTAAGATATGACATGCTTGTCATTTAGAAAGAAAGAAAAAAGCTGACAAGTTGGAGTGGCCTAGTGGCAAGGCCCTTCACACTTAAGGTTAAGGTCTTGAGTTCGAGTCACCGTGGAGGCGAGATGAAAGGATTTTCATCAATGAACCTCTAGCCCCCTGGGTTAAGCTCTTTGATCGGATCAATTGCGGATGCCTCATTTCCAGCGGCAGTGTGGGAGCTCGGAGCTACTGGGAACCTGATGCTGAGATGGGGAGCCAGCGAAATCAATCAGTTGCTGACCAATCAGTATGTAATGACTCCTTGTGCGCAGAAGTGTACAGGCTACGTAGGAACCTGAGGGATTGAGAGTGTCCATCTAACAATTAAAATTATTCCAACTTAAATTTTAATGTCGAATATTTTATCAAAATTTACAAATGAATAAAAAGATATAAACTAATTTATAATTTAGTCTCTAATATTTTTAAATCTATGATTATGGAATAATTAATTACTGTAATTATAATATCTAACAAAAACTATACATCGAATGATTACATTTCGATAGTTCTATAATCTTATCACGGAATCTTTATGGTGATGGATTATCATTTTAATGACTTTTAGGCTCAATAATTAATTAATTTGTTTAGAAAATAGCTTTTCTTTTAATTAAATTATACAAGTTATATGGACAATTAAATATACACTATATACACACACACACACACATGAAGGTGCAGAAAGCAAGCCAATATATTTACAAAAATTATGGAAAAATAGAATTAATTACTGATTATGTTTATTATATTCTGCTAATAAATAATAACAACAATAAAGAAATGTTTGAAGGTGGTGGAAGGGATCCGCCGAGTTCACTTCACTTCCATTGCTTTCTTCTTCTGTAGCTGAATTCCCCACCAGCGCCTGTTCCTAGAGAATATAATCATATTTAATGAGAGATTTTTTTCAGCTTTAAACTCACAACTTTACAGCTCTCTGTGATTCCAGTAAAACTTCGAATAAAGATGGAGGGCTTACTGGTAAGACGTAGAGGAGGAGAAGAAATGGCATGGAAATAAGCTTGAAAGAAGCCTTGATTTTCTTTGAGTAGCTCTTTCCACACTGCAAGCAAAGATCGTCAAGAAAAGTGGACGGACAGACATCATATATAAATAAATAAATATTCATAGAGAAAGAGGCAAACCTGTCAGAGTGACGAGTGGGTGAATATTAGCGTGCTTGGCTAATGCCATGATGCAGTCATCCCTACTCATGTGCAAAATAAGGCATCTCTCTATCAAGTTTTGAATCTATCAAGAAATATATATATATATATACAGTGAAAACCAAAGAACGGTAACGTAGAAACAAGATCAAAGATTCTCAAGTATAAAAAAAATTGTTAGATTGCCAAGTTTTTCTTCCCTTTTTTTCACATACCATTCTAATATATGCTTGTGGATGGCAATGCAAACAAGGGAGTTGACGCTTATAGGACATTTTGTAAGGAAATGAGTATAGTTCAACAAAAAGAAACAGGAAAAGAGAAAAAGTATAGAAAGGGTGTGAAGATATTTTAGTGGTGAGATATTTTGATTATATATACAGTGGGATTTGGGTAATGTAGAAGGAAGAAGGCATGGGGAATGGAAATAGTAGGGAAGAAGGAGTTGTTATCCATAAATATCTAAGTGAAGGGCCAAAAGCAATAGAGAAATCCAAACCAGAGGGCTCATCTCATCCCCTGCTGATAAGACTCTTCCCTTCTTTTCTCTTCCTTCATTCTTACGACATCACTTTCTTGAAATTTGGTAATCCTGATTGCGACTCTTCCATCCATTTTCTTTTCTCTATCAGGAAATCATTTATACACCTTCCTAATTAATGCGGGAATAAAAGAGTTAATATTTTTATTATTTTCATTACATTTTAATATTGATTATTTGATAAAGTCCAAAATGAATCCGTTTTTCAACTCGGTAAACAATTGGACTTTATTGTAGGCAGAAAAGGGCTTCTTTTTGAAGGAAGGTAGTCCAAATATCCAAATTAATTTGGGCATCCAAGAATGTGGATGTCCAAATGTTTAGGTTTAATATATTCCCATGCTTAGTGTTCAGAAATCATTTCAGGACTAGTTTTAAGCATTGGAGCCGTTGATGCTTCTTATTTACTTTGTGGGTCTAGTTCTACAACTATACTCCATGTTATTCGGGGTTGTAACTTTGTTCATCGGGTCTAGCTACAGTTGGATGCGTATTTACATGGCGCTGCCTTCTTTAATTTGAATTTATAGGATTCGGTTCAGTTTAATTGTGTGAAGGGGGATGAGATGACGGCAGGCAGGATTCGAAATGAGAGGACTGTTTTTGAATTTCCATTCTTTCATTATTTTTTTTAAAATTATTATTGTTAAATAAAGTTTTAAAATTATTCAATATGATTATAACCCAAATATTGGCATTGAAGATAAAGAAAAAGGACATTTTTTCCAATGTCAAAAGCTTGAGGCAAATGTCAAATGTGTAGATTTGCCAGAAATTGTTGAAGTGCAACATGTTTGTGAAGGCTGTAAACTAGGAAAGCAAACCAATCTACCCTTTCCTAAAGGTGGAGTTCATCCAGCAAGGAGTAAATTGGAAATCATCTATTCGTATTTGCGTGCGCCTGTGCAAACTCCTTTATAATGGCAGTCGATATTTTGCCCTCTTCATTGTAATTCTACAAGGATGACTTGGGTTTATTTCCTCAATAATAAAGGTGATGTGTTTGGCATTTTTAAGTCCTTCAAGATATTTATTGAGAAGCAAAGTGGATGCTTCATCAAAGAGTTATGAACTGACAACGGCGATAGTTGAACCTTTGCATAATTCAAAGCATTCTGCAAAGCCTCTCTTACTCTACAACAACTTACCATGGCTTATAAGCCTTTCTGAGAGGAAAAACCACACGATTATGGAAATGGCAAGGTGCATGCTCTATGAGGAGAGTTTTGAAGATTTTTTTAAGGGATATGTACAGGTACTTGGAATGGACTATGGCGATACATTTGCACTTGTGACAAAGACATGATACAATTAAAATACTGTTGGCCATTGCTGCTTAGAAAGGTTGGCTGGTTTTTCATCTTGACATTAAGTCAACCTTCTTAAAGTATGAATTGCAAGAAGAAATATATGTTTAACAGTCTAAAGGTTTTAAGATTCCTCACGAGAAGAGCATGGTGTATTGGTTGAACAAAGCACTGTATAGGCTGAAACAGGCTCCTCGAGCGTAGTATCAGAAGATTGGTCTCCTATTTAATCCAGAATGGATTCAAGGGAAGTGTTAATGAGGCAATGTTATATGTGAAACAAGTTGATGATGAAATTCTATTGTTGGTTTCCGTTTATGTTGATGATCTGCTTGTTGCTGGTGGAAAAGATGAAGAAGTTACATAATTTAAACAAAGAATGAAGCAGTTTTTCAAAATGACAAACTTGGGAAATATGAGTTTCTTTCTAGGAATTAAGGTGATGCAAGATAAGGCTGGAATTTGTATTTGTTAGCAAAAATAAACCTATGATCTATTGAAGCAATTCAAATTGGACTCACATTTTATGGCTACACCAAATGATATTCATTTTGCAACAGCTAAACGAGTCATCTAAGTATCTTAGAGGTACGTTTATAGATGGAACATGGAATCATGTTTGAAAGAGGGAAGGGGATTGTACTGCAGGGCTATGCAAATAGTGATTGAGCAGGAAGTATTGATGATATATATGAAAACACTTACGGGTTCGTGTTCTTAGTCGGTTCTGGTGTGGTTTGCTGGAATTTCAAAAAATAATTTGTTGTTGCTCAATCTTCAACAGAAGCATAATAGATTTCTCTTGATGCAGCCACTAATCATCCTACTTGGATGAGGAAAATTATGGGAGATTGAAGAATGGAATAGAAGGAAGCTATAACCATATTCTAGGATACCAAATCTGCCATTGTGATAGCAAAAAATGCAGTCCAGAATGGTAGAACAAAACACATCAACATTAAGTTTCATGCTATGAGGGATACGAAAGAGCAAGGATTGGAAAAACTGGTCCATTGTCCTCAGGAAAATTGCAGGACTCATTCTTCAAGATTTTATTGCTCCACTTTCTTTGCTATTGAAAGCCCTTTAATTTTCTCTTTCCTCAAACACCTTTACAAGTTCATCAAGCCTCTTCTTCTGCCAAATTGAAAGATTTCAATCAAGCTTGTCAAGCAGGCAAGAACCTGTACTTGCTGTTCTTCTCCAGGCTCTTTCCGGCAATGCTTTCCAATTTTGGCCATGAACCTCGCCGATTAGTAATTTTCTGATCGATATTGTATTGGTTGGATCATATGCAGGAATATGACCTACATTACATGACTCGTCTACAGATACCTTTTCTGTAATTTGCACAAACCCTTCCGTTGAATTTCTTCAATTGTTATATCTGGTGACTGCAATTCAATTTGTCCTGAAAATTTAACTATTAGGTATTGTCGGCTGCAATCCGGCCACCGGCTGTAGCGCAAGGCCATGGAACCCTTCTTCAGTCTTATTTGGTTCCTTGTTTGCCAAGCCAATGCGCAACAACCATGTGCTCAAGCAATAAATGAATTTTATATAATTTGTAAAATTTATTAAATGTTATTTTAAAAAAATTCAAATAATTTATCTTTTATTTAAATACATTTTAATATTTTTTTATTAAAATTATCCTAAAATATTCATTTAAAAATGAAGTAAATGACTCCAATAAAACCTATTTCCAATAAATTTTAAAATTTTTATATTAAAATTATTTACGAAAATTAATTTGTGAATAAATATTTATTTATAAATAAAATAAATTTTTTAACATGCATTTTTGTAGAATCTATTCATTAATTTATTTTTATATTTTGAGCCAATTAAAATTCTCAAATTGGGGAAGATTCTGATAAACCCTAATTCCCTGCAAATAAGTGAAGTTTAAAGTTTATACTTGCAGTTAATAAAAGTATATATAGAAGATAAACCGATTTAACTTCCCCAGAGAATGAAACTAAGTTGCTGAAACCACTGCTTACATAAAACCCTAATTTTCCAGCTGAGAGGATAAGGCATCGATACATATGAATTAGCAGAATTAGGGTTTCCTTAACTGTAATGGGTTCGTTGGGTGATCATCTCTACCAGATCCATCTCATTTTTAGCTTCACCTGCATCCTTCATCTTCATCAAATCATCAATCCTTAATGGCATCTCATAATCCTTTAGATTGTTTTCATGATGAAGCAATGAAACCAAATGATCATAGCCCTCGTCAAAAATCAACTCCTCATCTTCATTATTGTTATAATAACCATTTGGGAGTATTACTGATGAGGAAAATGATGGGCTCTCTTTCATAACTACATCTGCAGTCCTTGTTTCTCCTTGTTTGCAGGGTTGAGCAGCTGATGTGACTGATGATGATGAAGAAGAAGAAGAAGAAGAAGAAGTTAAAGTAGCTTTGATGTAGTTTTGTAAGAGGCTGCATCTAGAAACTGATTCTTTGCCTTTTCTCCTTGAAAATTGCCTTCTTTTAGTAGCATTCCAGTGATTTTTAATGGTGTTTTCAGTTCTTCCTGGTAATCTTTTTGCTATTTCAGCCCATCTGTTTCCTACTTCTTTATGTGCTTCAATTAGAACTTCATCTTCTTCTTCACTCCATGCATCTTTCTGCAAGTTCAGTACCAGTTTCACGAAAAGTAATTGTAAACGTATCAGATGATGAATGCACCATAACCAGTCATTACAATTAACACTGCTCAAGCAAGCAAGCTTCCATGACTTACAATCCAAGAGCCCATAATCAACAACGATCCAGTTTTAGATAAATGAATGATTCACGTCTCAAACATGTGATCCAAGTTAAAAAAAATGCAATACAAATTTATGAAATAATTCTTTATATTCATATGTGAAAATGAATCTAAGTACAATTGTGCGATGAACCCTAGAAGTTTTCTCATCTCCAAGGGCTCTAGCTTGATGGGAAATTGCACATGAAGATGTTATTATATAACTGACTAGAAAAAATGAATATAAATAGTGATAAGGTTATGATTATGAGGGTAGAGGGTGTTGTATCATTAAAATTGGTAGGTTAAAGATGTATTTGTTCAGACAAATGCGGTTGAAGATAATCTTAAAAGCAAGATGGCACTCGTCAATTTGCATGTGAATGTGTTGTCAAGCTCCTAAAGACAATAAATTACTAATAAAATTGTCTGTAAACTTTACTAAATGAGTCAACAATCAAATTATATACCGACAAAAATCCCATGTAATAATTTCCCAATTATTTAACACACAATGTCAATCCAAAAAAATCATATATATATATATATCAAATATGAAATTCAAAAAGCTTTTCTTTTTCCCGAAATCTATCAAGAAAGGAAAATTAAGAAAGAAAAGAAAAGGAATTAGAGAAGAAAACCCTGATGTCTGGTCTCAAATGGTTATGCCATCTTTCTCTGCATTGCTTTCCTACTCTTCCTTGCAGCCTCTTTGCAATCTGGGACCAATTCTTTGTTCCATAATCTTTTACTAACTCCACTAGAACACTGTTATCAAAATGGAATTCATTAGCAACTCCATCATCACACCCACATATTTATAACCCTATATATGCATATATATGTATGTATGTATGTATGTATGTATGTATGTGTGTGAATTAACAAACCTGTCTTCTTGAGGTGTCCATTGTCCTTTGGTGACATGAGATTTCTTATGAACTTTACCATCTTTTATGATCTGATGATGATGACTAGACTTTTTATCCTTCTTTTGATCAACTTTATTGTTGTTATAACCCATATCTGCAGTTATGCATGAGACTTCATCAGCTGGCGCCGGTACCATACTAGCACCACTCATCATCATCATCATCCTCCTCAACTCCATGCGATGATCTTCCGCATTCAGACATTGATATATCTGGTTTTTGTCAAATGGGTTATGATGATCAGCTGCAGCATCATGCCAAGACTTTATATGCGTACCACCTCCGCCATCTACACCAGGTAAGAAAGATGGCGAAGATGATGACACAAAAGGATTAATAGGACGATCGTCGGAGAAAGAGACAGTCGTTCCATTCGGAAACGGACCATCAAGTGGATCAATGCATGTTTCTGAATTGATACCAAAGAATGGATTGTTTGAAGAACCTTCAACGGTGAAACGATCAAGACTGACAAGGTGGTGACTGTTTACGGGTGGGAGCCGATTTTGAAGATGATAAAGGTGATCATTATCAAAACCTTTGTTAGAACAAAAGGAGTAGAACTCAGGAGAAAACCCATTTGCTAAAACATCTTGTTCAAGGGGAAATTCAGAAAGAAGGCTCGAAAGGTAAGGGAATTCATCTCTAAACTTTCTGTCGATCTCCATGCAATGGTGATAGGGAAGCAAAAAAAAAAAAAAAGAGAGAATGATAAGAGAGAAAGAGCTAAAAAAAGAGATAGAGATCACAAGAAAGGAAGAATGCTTTAATGTTTTCTTTTTCTTTCAAAGTAAATATATGAGTGAAAGTAAAACATATATGTGTATATATATATTTAAAAGAATTTGAAGAGTGCACATTTGGCAGACTCCTGGCCCTTGATGATAACTACAAGCAACGGCCGATATTGCTTGTGGTAAGTGATGGTTGAGCTTCCATTCTTTGATATCAATAAGATTGAAAAACTTTTCACATATAAAACTAATATTTTTAAAATAAAAATAAAAAAAGAAAACTCATATATAATGATTAGGTCGTTATAAGGACTTGTACTTAAGGAAAATTCTGAAGCAGGTGGATGGACATTTGGCAAACATGGGCAGCCCTTTCATTCACTTTATGATAAGATGGAGATTATAGGGTCACCTTTTTCTTAAGTAAACTTTGGACCACAGCCGTCCGATGGGCATAAAAGTCCAAGACCGTATGGTGATATGGGTGGGGTCTCACATGGAAGTTATTGTATAGTACATATAATCTATATATGTACATATCTTATGAAGATGGTAAGTGTATATGGACTTGCCAAATAAGAAGGTTGTAGGGGAAGAAATCTTGGTGAACAAATTGAAGTAATTAAATAAGTGGGAATAAATATTGCTTTAAATGTTATTTAGTTACTTAGTATGGGGAGGATGTAGTCAAAGTAATTAGTAGAAATTATGGTCAAAGTTTTTATGATATTGGGTTCATTTTCTTCCCCAAATAATATATTAAACATTCTTTATTTGCCCCCAATTCTATTCTTCATTCTTGAAGCTTCTAAATCCATTTTTATATTTTTATATTCTTTTTTATTATTAAATTACTATTTAATCTGGAAAATTGTAGTAGGGAGGTCAAACATGGAATAAGGGAGGAGATGGGGGGTGACGTGGCATTCTTCTTTTGTAACTGAATTCTAATCTTTATTTCTCTTCTTATTTAATCCCTCTATTATCATGATTAATGACTGATTAAATGCCACCAAAAATTCTGCCTCAAATGTTAATCCTTTTTTTTTAAAACAAAAAGGCATGCAGTTACATTTTTGTTTCGAACTTTATACATTATATATATATATATATATATATATATATATATATATAACGTAAAACACCAGTTGAGGTATGAATTAGCAAATTAAATTGAGTGGGAATAGCATTTTTCATTAATTCGCTTTGTCTTTAATAACAATTAAGATTAGTTTTTAATGTATTTACTTTCTATAGAGGATATTATAACTTTAATATAAAGTCAAACAAATATAAATTTAAGCTTTTTTTGAATAAATATTTTTAAAAATTATCAAATTTTTTAGAATTTTTCAAAAATAATGAATAATTTAAAAATATTTAAATATTTTATAAGTGTCTGGTTTTTTTATTTTTAGTTTACTTTAACATAGTTTATTTTAGAATTACATTCCTTATTTTCAAAAACATATTAACAAAAATCTGTTATTTTCGAAAAAAAATGGTTATATTTACAAAACTTCAAAAAAGTTACCTAACATTATTACATGCAATAGTTTAATTGGCACTTGTAGGAAACAAAAATGTGTGATATATGTCATGAACAAAAAAAAACTAATTATATAAGCAAGGATTAGATCAATAAATTTATTAATATCTAAAAATTGATATTATAAACTTGTTATCATAATTGAATACATAAACAAACCCAAATGCAGATTCGAACATTTCCTTGAATTTTGTGGCAATGAAGTAATCTCGGTTAGAAGTCATGAAAATGCGTTCCATTGGAAATTGCGTTAAGACTTGCAAGGATGGAGTTGTAGGCAATGATGCATAGGGCGTGGAGACTACTAGCCTACAGACATTTGTAACACGTCAAGTTGAAGTTGTTGGCCCTAAATAACGCAGCTGTCTAAAGCTGCGATTCTGAAAAGAATTGATAGTATAAATGTTCAAATTGTGGTTCAAGTCATCGTCATCATTCTTATGCGCCCACAAAACAAATTGTGTGCCAATCTAGCAGTATTCGGAAACAATGAAAAAGAAATGAAGAGAAATTTTCTAAGCTAGTATGGTATGTTTGAATACCAGACTAGTTGCGGACGTTAATGGATCAATTGCTAGCCATCATACACTTGACCAGATCCAGAATCCGACAATAATCAAAGAACAAGGAAGATTCTTTACCCTCTAGTCCATCACGGTGGTGCCGATTGCTGCCAGCAAGATTGTTGCAAGGACTTCCACCAACAACAAGATCGAACCCACCAAATGCACTCATAAAGTGCTCTAGCCGGTCTGCATCCAGCTGCTGAACGTCAGCAATGTCAATCAAAGTCCCTGTCTGGTTAGTTTGCTCCCACCAGCATCTCACAATGTTCCTGTTCACTTCAGATATCTCAACCGACACCACATTCTTCAGCTTAATTCCAAGTCGATGTAGAGCAACTTCTGCTCCACCAATCCCAGAAAAAAGGGAGAGAAGATTGATACCTTCAGGATACAAATCTTTCAAAGCTGACAAATGGTAGGCCACAGTGTCAACCTGCAGTAAAAGGAACTAAAAGAATTATGCAAAGATAAATTATAGAACACGAATGAAGAAAATCTTTTGCAGAATACGTCGACAAATCTACACAATAATCTCACCTGGAATGAGTTACCAAGAGATTTATATCTGTCAGTCCTGCTTATTCCACCTCCCCTTGTGTGGTTCCTAGGAAAACCCAAAAGCATTTCTACCTCATCCGGTTCAAGTGGTGCCAACTTATTCCTGCCAACCCAGACCAGATTCCATTTGCGACATTCATCAAGAACATATTTCTGAATGCTTAAAGGGGGTTCTCCTTCGTAGTCCTCCAGAGCTTTACGAATTCTTTCTGTCAGTTTTGCACTAGCAACACAAGTCTGCAAGCAATTTAGCTTTGTCCTTGCATCCCATGCAGGCCACCATCTCTTTGTCAAAGGCAATGATTCGTGTATGGTGTGAGGAGGTAGTGGCAGAAGGGGAAATCTGTTATGGATAGGAAGATTGTGCACATAGCCCCTTTTTCTTGCAGCAGCACAGAAGTATTTTGAATCAACAAACTCAGGTTCCACATCATATAAGAATCTTGAGATGGTTTGCCAAACACCTTTAGGAGCCATTGCAACATTCTCATAATAGAAATAAGGAGGCCCAAGAGCAGTTTCTGGAATGTTTCTTTGGTTTACAATGGCTGAATCAGTAGGGACTCCAAACCCAATCATTGGATTTGGGAGCCGAAGCAACTCATCATCTCCCGGCTGCATTTTGTTCTCCAATTTCATCTGTTTTTTCTTTTTCCACATATCATATTCATAATAACTCCTCTTCTTGCGTTTAGGATAATCATCATCGAAATGTCTAGTTTTTGGCTGTTTAAGTAGAGATTGAAAATTAAACAAATCAGCACAAGAAAATGTGACTACTGAAAGAAAGCTGTCACTATATTTTGATAATTACATTTCTAACCGGGGAAAGAAATCACCTTCTCTTCAACAAAGGACGCATCAGCTGTCTTCGCCATTTGAGCAGCACAAATGAAATCAGTTAGCTCGGATATTGTAGCATTTGGTCCTGCAACATTTTGAACAATAGATTGTTGAAGAAAACGAGACCCAATTCACCACAATAGCCTCGAACTAAGGAAGGTTCCTTGTTTCATTTGACACTAGTAGTGGCACATCCATATACAGAAAAATAAATTGTCATATGCACATGGCTAATATAAAACAAAAATTATGAATAAACCATATTGTTGCATTATTCATTAATGATTTAAAATAACCATTCCATCTGACCTGGTGGAAAAATTGCAACAGGTATTTAGAGGATGCAATGTTGGGACAAGATGAAAACAGTACAATGCAAAAGACAGCATGTTTCTCCCTCTTCCTCGTATAATGCAGGAAGATTAAACATGTCATATTTGCTACAAATTAACCAAGTAATTAAGGAGTATGTGCTAAATCTGGTAATTATTTTGCTTCAGAAAAGTGACAGTTCTCACCAAAACAAACTCTAGACTATATTGGTACAGATAGATGACTCAGAAGACTGATATTATCTTATCAAACACTAAGAACATATCAAATGGGCTATATAAATATAATCTGAATATTTAAGAAAAATTTAAAGACAACAGACAAATCTTTCACAATACCAATTCCCTCTGTTGAAATCATTTTCAACCTTAATCAACACTAATTTTGTTGTCTTCACTAAATTTCACAAGATACAGTAAGGCATGGATCTGTAAAGACCAGGCCTCGTTTTGAGGGAATGTGAACTCCATATAAGTTACAAAATCCCTGAAATTTTACATGAATAAATTCATAGATTGAAGTGTTATTTTTGTAATAATATTAATATACTTGCATTTCTCCAACATTTACGCAAAAAAAAAAAAAGAAAAGAAGGAAATTTTGAAAACCAACTTCCGTGTGAGAATTCATATTACCTTTGCAAAGGAAGGAATTAAGGCACGGTAGGAATTCACAATCTCAAAAACTATTAACATTCTTTTAAAATGGTATCTTACTAATCAATGAAATGTTTGAATTTCTTCATTCACATTTCCTCAATCCAAATAAGGCCCTGATCTTTTTCTTATTTATTGCAATATGCAGCCTATACAATATAAATGCAAGTCAAACCGACATTGCAAGCCATGAGAAGCTGTAGGCAATTGTGTCTGGCTTGTACATTTGCCCTATCATGTTTATTTTCCTTTCTTTCCGAAACCCCACTTCAGGACAGAACAACATCAATGCAAGAAAAACAGAAGCGAAGCAAATACTTCTTACAAGTCGCAAAAAGAAATGCTAAATCATTGGAAAACGTTATCAATTGTTATACACACCACATCTTTCTACAGCTATTGAAGCTTCATCAACTGTGTAACCCATCCTTGCTAAGAACATCAATGTGCTCCCCTCACCATGCTCAGATTTTGCATTTTCCTGAGGAATGATGAATTATGATGATAAGATGTTAAATCGCTTTAAATAAAATTTCATTTTTATATGCAAGCTGAAAAACTGGATGTATATGCGGCCAAACAATTCTAAGTAACTTTAGGCTTGCAGCCATCTGGTCAGTAAGGATGTGGATTCAAAATGAGTTACACGGACATTTCTACTTGCTCAAACTTTGGATCACATTAAACAAACATATGTTCCTAGCATGTTTACATCCATATCACAACCATCCAAGCAACTAAAAATGACCAAAAATAATGGTTACCTCTTTTTCAGAGCTTTCAAAGTCAGAAAAATCATTCAGAAAACTCCCCTCATAATCCGAAGACCAGTTATCATGGTCAACGCATGGCTGTTCTTGAGGAGGCTTTTCAATTGCCTACCAGAAAAGAAAATAGATTTCAGAGAACAAGCACTAAGAACTAACATTTTCACGAACATTAAGTAAAAGAATAGGTGCGGACTCTGTCATGAAGCCAGTTTTCCAACATGCTTGTTCGTTAGCTCACTCAAAGAAGGTCATGACCTACTCACATCTGATATTAGTGAGACTATTGTTTTCATGTCACTTAAGATATTAAGAAGATCCAATGAAAAATGTTGAAGAACCCAGTGCAAGCCATTTCATCATTACAACTAAGGAATGTAGTAACTAATAGAGATACTATGAAGCCTAAAGACAGATATCTCACCGAGTATGTCAGAAGAGTCTCCAAAATTGAATCTGTATCTCCCTCCCCTACACATTTAACAGGAGATAGTTATGGATAAATCTTTCAGGTGAGAAATAATCCTCACAAGAAAAGCAAAGAAAAGTAGGACCCCTTACCATTTTCCCTAACTGCCTTAGCAACCATCTCCACATCAAATCCCATCCCAACAAAATGATCAATCAGTTTAGAGCCAGAAGAGCTTGCAGATGATGTTGTCTTTGAGTCAGAAAATAAACAAGCATTTAGAGTGCGACTGATATGCAAGAACTCCTAACAAATTCATCAATCCTTAATAACAATAAGTAATTTGGGCAACTTCAACAATCAGGTCTTACCGAGTATTTCAGAAGAGTTTCAAGTATCAAATCTGTATTTTCCTCTCCTGAATAAATTGAAACAATGGGTTAATGAAGATTTAAAGCTCGTGCTTGCTTGTGTAGAGACGTGTGACTATACAAAGTAAATATACAATTATGTATCTCAATAATTCAGAACAATACAAGAGAATCCTTTACCATTTTCCTGAATTGCTTCAGTGACCATTTTTTCAGAAAACCCCATGCCTATGAAATGATCCATCACCTTGGTACCAGAAGAACCTACTGCCGAGCTTGCCTTCATTCAAAAAAATGGAAGGCTAGACTTAGTAGTAAAATAAAATCTAAAATTTTGTTTAGACATGATGAATAGTACCATTAAATGAACATGCCCATAGTTACAAAATCATTTGATTTACAATCCAAATCATATGATTCTAATTGATTCACCAATGAAGCAAGATATCTACTTAGCATATCTAAAACACACTTGAATCCAATGTGACTCAGTTGATACCAAAGATGCTGTCCCATTTGAAAACATAACAAAATTTGGTAAACCTTCAGTATTTTAAACAAGAAAGAACTCTTGAACTACTAAACACCACATAAAAAAGAAAGTATGAAAATAGTGAATTCAAATAGTTACCTCCAGTGAGCGAGCTGTAGCTTTCACCGTAGGAAGTGAGAGACATGAAGAAGACAACCCAAAGTTCTCAATTTCTCGCTCATCTTCACTGTCCCAATTGAAATTGTCACCATTGCCGCAAAATGAGTCCCCATCCTACTTGAATTATTCAAAAAGATTACTGACTATTAGTCATTTCCCATGAAGATTCAGTTTTAATAATAATAATAATAATAATAAAGTTATTCAAGAAGCTCCAAAGAATTTCAGCAGATAAAGAACAAAAATGTAATCTCAGAGTCATCTACAAACAAGTACCATTTTCTAATCGAAAGCTAGTAGCTACAGCTCTGCCCAAAACTTTAAGCTGTTCAAGAAATAAATGAGGGAATAAGTCCAGAAAAATATATAATCAAGAGGTATGACATTATTATAAAAACAATACAAAATATCAAAACACTACATACACTAAGTCTCAAGCTTCATAAAGATTGTTTAATGAAAATTGGATTTCGAAGAAAAGATGTTCTAATCAAATCCACCCATCAAATATCCAACAACTACAAAACAAAAAATTCAACCAAAATCATAAGCTATCAAATTTTTTCACATCCAATCACAAAATCACAATTAACCTAAATTATAAGTTCCATTGCATTACAATATGGCCCTCTCTGAGGTACAGTACAGAACTGACTATAGACAATGACGACAAAACATGCTTCCAAGATGAGTACTCCAAGATCAAACAAAGTACCTCAACAAGTAGTCTCTGATCCAAACACTGCCTTGCGTACTACATATGATATAGACTCCTTGTAAAATAAAAGAGTTTCTAGCAAGAAGTGAATAGACAAATTAGAGCTACCTAAGTTGAGGAAAAAAATTGAAATAAAAAAAATGGAGGTTGAACGAAATGTAGATAAGAAGAAACGTACATGCATGAAACAAGGCAGGTAAAATTATAAAGAGATAGCTCAGTGTAAATGAGAGAACTTGCGAAACATAAGATCAAAGAGACTCTGAAAACGGGAGAGAAACATATCAGAGCTAACGGTAATTAAATATTATTGTCCTAATAAGCAATAAGGAGATTCTTTTCATCTACTATAGGTCCTCAGCATATGCTAGAAGTGTCCAAAACTCAAACCATCTATTGGAACTGACAACCCTTGTGTTCTATTCATTTATGACAAAATTTACAATAAAAATCATAATGAAAAAAAAATCATATGCCAGGAAAAAGAAACAAACAGCTATAGTCCAATTATTATTAACGGTAAATATTTACCCATTGTTAAATTCCACGCTATAGATTTAATTTTGTTTAGGATGATATCTGTTACATGCATGACAGTATTATCATCATAAGAAGAAGAAATGTCAGAAGCAATAATCTTCAATAGGCAAGCAAATGATTATCTATGCAAAAAAAGGAGGTTAAAATCATAAGGTACTGTTAATCTTGAAAACCTACCAATTCTGAACTTTAATTGGACCAGGATTAACAAAGTCAATTAAACTAAGACAAGGTAGTAAATGATCAAGTAAAATACATAACTTTTTCTCTTATCCAAAAGAAAGTAAAGTATTTAAAGTAAAATTTCATAACACTTCTTTTTGAAATGATACGAAATGCCGGGTTTGGATGGTTCAATAACTCTTTCACAACCACAACTCTTCTTTACTTCTAAACAACTTACCTATGAACTCGTTACTCTTTAAAACCTTACTTTATCTCCATATCCAAACAAAGGATGATTCGGTGAGTTGAAAAAGATTTATTATTTTCGGCACATTCAAATTGAAAAAGGAAAACAAAAATCAATTGGTCACCTTATCATCCATCCCATTTATACTCTTGTTTGGAAAAAATTAGCTTAAAGTAAGGTGATGTCCGTATTGGTAAATGAAGATAAGGTTTTAAAAAGTGAGAGAGGCTGGATAATTTTACCTTGTCCGAGAAAGATGAAGATAAATATTCAGTTTAACATTATGTTTTAAGTGCTGGAGAGAAGAAAAGCTCTGGCAACCCACCCTTTTGTCAGTTTTAAAAAACCTTGCCATAGAAATTTTACTTTCTTCCCGGACAAGATAAGTGAAAAATTTATAAAACCCTAAAAACCTCAAGCCAAAGATAGAAAAATCACAATCTCCACCAGATTATGCACAAAACAAAAGCCCCACATTATCAAAGCAAAAGAGCAACAGATTCAAGAAAATGCTAACAACGCTAACCATATTTCTTTCCGAAAAAAAGCGCCTATACGAAATTATCATCGTAAGATCAGTAAAAATTTCAAAGAAATTACATGTACAAGACGATACAATCTTTAATCTCTTAACCTCATAAACAACTCCTTCCTGCAAATAAAATAAAATAAAGACAGGTTCTTGCATCAACCAACCAAACAAATAAACTTAAAAAAATTCAACAAAAATAAAAACAAAATAAAGAGAAATGTGAAAGAAACGAACTTCCATGAAGGAAGCGGAGCCGATTCCAGATCCCACAGCCGGTGAAAGCCAGATATTTCCTTCAACTCTCGAGCTACAGTGAGAATTTTGATAATCAGAAGGACTTGTTCGGCATTGAGATGTGAAAAATTACTTTCCAATTTTATTTTTTATTAAAATTTTTATTAGAAAGTGTTGTCGAGAAAACGGATTCCTAAAAAAATGAATTAACAAGTTTTTAAAAAATTAAAATAATAAATTTAAAATAATTTCTATTATTCAATTTTAAAAAATTCTAATTTCGTATAGTTAGAATTTCCAAAATAATTTAGTAAATTTTTAACTTAATTAATTTTATCTTTTCCTTTTTAAGGATAATTATAAAAATAATGAATTTAATTTAATGTTTTCTAATAATAATAATAAATTTTAAAATTTTTATTAAAATATGAATTTAAAATAAAATTTTTTATAAATTAAAGTAAATTTATCTTAAATTTTTAAAATCTTATTTTTATAAATTATTATTATCTTCTCCGCCCTCCGTGTGAAATTCGTAAATTATAAAAATAATAAATTTTATTTTATATTTTATAATAATATTATATTTTTAAAAGTTTTACTCAAATAACGGATTTTACGATTTTCAAAAAAATCTTGATTTGAACTTATTTAATTTGCTGCAATTATTTATTTATTATTAGTTATTCATTTCTCCAAAAACATTGTTTTTTTTTTCCAATTCATATATATTGTATTATTCAACTCATTGATATTTTAACTATATAAATTAAAAAATAATTAAATGAAATTTATTACATGGATTAATGAAAAATACTTCATTTTGAAGTTTAAATATAATAATAATAATAATAAAAAATTGAATTCTTAAAATTTTACCAAACATGCCCTTACACATATCGACAATCATGTCCTATTATTCGACCTCACGTTTTAGAAAGAGTAGGCTCATGGTATCTATTGTCTGGTGCTCAGAGAGTTCGAACCTGGATCCAGCCAACGCATAAAATGTCAGGTAGTAATTTGGATTGTTGCTGCTTTTACTCCATGGAATTCATTGTTAGGTTCTTGCAAAGCGACACTGCTTTTACTCCATGGTGCAGTGGCTAAATTGCATAGGAACCTACCTGAATATCATCATTGGGGTTTTGAAAAACCAATTCTGGTTGATGAATTAATCTAACAGGCTTTTCCGGTTGAATTGACCAGTTCTGCCTACGGATGAACCGGCCAGGTTAGTTTAATACAGGTCGCTCTGGAAACAGGTTTATGACCTGAACCAAACCCAACCCACGGTTACATTTTCTAGTTCAACTGACAGATGGAGTCCAGCTTCTACCACATTGCAATGAAATCCTGTTGAGGATTGTAAAATCTGAATTCTAACAAGTGAAGCAATTGTGGGTGATGACCATCAGCCATCACCGAAACTAAAACTTCCACGCAAAGCATAATGGTGGTTGGGTCTCTGTGCATAACTCTGATCTTCCTTAACAATAACAGCCGGGCAAGGAATAATCAAGGAAAATCTAATCTTACGTACGTTGCCATTCCTGCACTCATATGGCATATAATCCACGTGTGTGCATTTGATTTGATAATCCTCAGGTTTTAATGCGCAATCGAAATACTTAACCTGTTACGCTAGTTTATGAATAATTTAAATATATTTCTAATATTAATAATATATTTTATATAGTAAAATTTATTATATTCATGTTCATTTTGAACTTATTTTCAAAAATAATTTTGATTTTCGTGTGATTAGTTAATTAGTTTTTATGTTTAGTTCATGTATTTTTAAAATTATAGAAATTAATCTTTACGTTAGACTTTCATTAATATTTTGTTAAATTTTATCATATTTTCATTTCAAAATTAATTCCTATTTTAACATTTAATTTTTTTGTTTAAATATTTTAAAATTATGAAAAATGAAATATTATTTGATATAAAAAAAATTGGAATGAATACATCACAATGTTTTGAATTAAAAAATGAGAATATAATTAATTATAAATTTTAAAACTGATAATGAAATGTTAATAAATAAATTAATTTTGAAAAGTATTTAATTAAATAAAATGAAAAGTTAATTATGAGGTATGGAAATTGGAAGAAATTTTTGGATGGTCCGGATTCATTACATAAGATTATGGATTCATTAATAATATATTGATAAATATTAAATTTTATTTATCAAACATTCATTGATTGTTATTTAAATACTAATAATTAATGATAATTACATGTAATTAATATAAAATAAATAAATATTTGATATTTAATTAAAATTTATATATATAATTATAATATTAATGAATTTATAATTTTATATGAAAAATTATGATAAATAGATGATAAATGGGCTGCTTTTTTCCCTTCAAAGTAAGCTAAAAATGGAAGAAGAAAGCTGCCATACCATAAGCAACCTCCTTAATTATCAACAACATGATTTCTTAGAAAAACAGTTAATTCATGAAATTGTAATTGCTAGAATAGTTGAAATGTTTAGTATTTGATTTGATAATCACTTTACAACTCGATACAAACCTTTTTTCATATACTTTATTATTATTTATATTTTCATTTATCTATATTAAAATTATTTCAATTTTGAATTTTTTATAGAATGATTATATATATTAAATATTTTCAATTATATAATTTTATATTTATAAATTAAAATCACATAACATATTTAAGATTGGTTGATTTACGAATATGTCAAAAGTTACTTTTCATATATTACGTTTTTGTAGCATCAATGATCATTTTTCCTCTTGAATATCATGAAATAAATTTATACTCAATCAAAACCTAAAATTAATTACATATTAATGAAGATAGGGTATGTTGTAATTAGAGCTGATTGTAAAATAATTGAATTGGAGGAGTCCTTTTCACCAATGAATTCCAAGACACAAATTGCTAGACGAAGAATTTTAATAGCTTGGGATGATGTTGCAATATAGCTAAAAAAGGATTACATTAACATTAAATATATATAGCTATGGAATTCTTGTGATTTAACAACCCAAACTCACAAGCATAATAGTATGTATGCATGTATCTCTATATCCATATATATATAGAAAATTACGTTGGCGATAGAAGCAAGCAAGGGCTACATATACACGTAGGAAACATTGAATTTTCACCCAAAACTCCAAACCCTATAGCCATGGATGACCTCTGCATGTAGCTTGTAGCTTGTACTTCTCAATCATGTGCAAGTACTGTGGCTATACTCACAGCGTATCATGATAGAATAATCATTATAATTGACATTTTGGATTGTTCTAATTTCCAACATTGCGGCTTAATTAGTAAATTCGATATGGTTAATCATGGTTACCGTTCCACTGGCCCCTCTACTCCACCTGCCATCAAACATGTTCGGTTTAAGCATCAACGTCCATAAATTTATTAGATTGAATTTCAAATCTTTTAAGTTATAAAAACATTGATATTATGTTAAAAACCATTCGATCACCATTCAATTAAAAATTGAAATTATTAAGTATGATTCATGAATAATTCATATTTACTATTAACAATATGTCATATAAATATATTATGATATATATTATATGATCGATAATATATATATACATTCAATTCATTTGAAATGAAGTGTTTTTATACACTTTTTAGATCACCGGTTCTACGGTTTGCTTTCTGTTTGAAACCCATTCTCTAAACCGGAACCAGCAATCCAAAACGGAGAAAATGGGAAGCCAGCCAAAATGGACCAGGTTTATGGCTGCAGAAACTGTTAATAAAATACTATATAAAGCATGGAATTAAGCGAGACGCAGCCAGGCAGGCAGCCGAAGGCAAAGCCAATATCCCTGAAGCCAAGGCATGAAATCTGGGATTAACTGACTTAACGATTTTGTTTTAATCGACAACAACTGTGAACCGCATCCATATGCAATGCAACTGTCATTTTCACCCATCTCATCATCCTACATTCCATTTTTCTATCAAAGATCTCGCCATGTCTTTAGCCATTTTTTCAGGCTTCCAACTCAAGCTTCACTTCATTCATTATCTGGCTCTTCTTGCCCTACTTCCCTATGTGTATTTCTACCCATTCATTAAAAAATATAATATATATATATATATATATATATATTGTGATCTCACATCCTTTAGACTTGTAAGAAGTGGGTCGGATCTCTAAGCTTAAATTATTAATGAGGGATGAAATAGGGTTATGTAAGCATAAGGCTGAGGCATGTGAATTCTAATTGATATAATATATAATTTTATCGTAAAATAATGTAATTATCTTTAACAATTTAATAATATAAAATTCTTACATGTTTCAAATGTTTATTTATATGAATTATTAATTGAGTTTTAAAGAAGACATTATATGAAATGAAAAAAATAAATCTTTATAAGAATCCTTCAATATTAGAATATATAAAAAATAAATAAGAAATATCTAAAACATGATTTATTTGTAATAATGGTTTCTTTGCATTCTTTTTCTTCATCCAATTTTTAAAAATATAATTTGATTTTTTATTTTGAATATTCTAAAATAATAATTTTATTTTTAATGATTAATATATAAATATTAATTATATGTTTCATTATAATATATTAATTATTTAGTGACGGATTTTATTGTTGATGGAGGAGTTATAAATTATTTATGAATAAAATTGAATGAGAGTATTATTAATGTCTGATGATCAATTATTGTAATAATAAAATTGTCAATTTAAATCATTATTATATAAGAATAGTATAAAGTCAATTACTAAATCTATCATAAATTCAAAATTTAACAATGAAATCAATGATCGAAATGTTTTCATTTTTGAGTTAATGTAAAATATGACACCCTCTTTTTATGTTACTATTATTTAATTTCTAAATTCTTATAATACTCAATTCATTAATATTAGTTTATAAATCTTAATGTAAAAATTTCATAATTAAATATAACTAGTAATCATAATTTTATACTAAATCAAATCAAAATGTGATTAACATGAAGAACGATGTAATAAACCATAACATGATGAATGGGAGATAAATACAAAATGCCTTTGCTATGGAGTGGAGAAGAGCTAAAATGAAGTCATCCAATTGCATGTGATATTGCTCAAGTTTCTCATAATTTCATCCAATGGCATTGCTTCTCTATCAAACCGTATATACGCGCACACGTGTGTCTCTGGTATGGACCCATAAATCCACCAATCATCAAACCCTGGCATGCCCTTCAAACCCATACGACAGATTAATTTTATCATTTAAATCTTCATTAATCCGTCCAAATATGATCTAAATCACTAGACTATATGATAAAATAAGTGGGATTTGTTCATAATCCAAATAATAATGGTGGGTCATTTAAGAAGGTGACAAGTGTCCAAGTTCTTGCCAGTTAATTGTAGCATGTCATGCAAGAGACTACTGTGAATCATCAGAATATTTCATTTACGCATAAAATAATTAGTCAAATTAATTTATAATGTAAAAGGTCATGCAAGGCAAGAATTAAAACGATTTAATTCGAATTATATATTTATTTATTTATTCCTGCAATCGATCTGCAGCTAGAAAAGTCAAACTGCCATAGTCCATAGCCATGAGCTTGGACAATTTTCTGCTATAAATACCAGTCTGTGTATCATTCTTTATACTACCAAAAAACTAGCTGAGCTTTCCACATTTGGCAATCTCATTAACGACCTAATCATTAGTTGAAAAATGGGTCGTTTGGATCTTGGAAAGCTTCAGCAAATAATCATCCTCATTGCCTTGTTCCTTCTATCATCAGGATTTGAAACTTGCCATGCAAGACAAGGCAAGCTCCTGATGCAAAGGATTAAGGATGGCCAGCAATACCATCTCGGCCACCAATACCACCACGGCCGCGGCTTGGCGAAGTTGATGGGTTCTGATTATATTTTGCCTGATGAAAAAGGACAGAAAGCTGCCGTTTTTAATGTGCTCGACTATGGTGCTAAAGGTGATGGTCGTACAGATGATACCAAGGTAGATATATGTTTTTCTCTGAAACTTTAGCATGCTCAGGATAGTTGGTTCTATATTTCAATCAGAGGTCCTGGGTTCGAGTCGGCAAAATAATGAAAATAGTTTTCTTGGATAAAGAAAGTGTCTTGCACCTGAACACGGATGCAGACTGTTTCTTATCTAGCTAATTTTCAAGGGGCCCTTGGCATGAACGTGAGCAGCACTCATTTGACATCATATAAAAACAAATTAGAATATACTTCACAAGCGAATCACAAGACGATAAAAGAATCATTGAGACGAAAGCTATTTTGTCAGGCTGAATAGTAACAGAAAGATGGATGTAAAGGTCGTCATTAGCATAGCCCATTATGAAGATAATTACATCATTTTCAGAACTTAAACTGCTATTATGTGATATGATGCCAGGCATTTGAAGCGGCATGGGAAGCTGCCTGTGAAGTAGCGGGATCAACGATAACAGTCCCATCTGGGTCTATTTTTCTCCTCAATCCAATATCTTTTTCAGGTCCTAATTGTGCAGAAAACATTATATTTCAGGTAAATTTCTGTAAAATCACTCGTCTTTTTGTTACCCTTTTCTTGAAATTGTTTGATATTTTTCTGCTTCATCAGAAATGATGATCCTAAATAAATTTTGATGCAGTTGGATGGCAGGATCATAGCTCCCACGAGTGCAAGTCCATGGGGATCAGGGGCTTTACAATGGATTGAATTCACAAAACTGAATGGTATTACAGTCCAAGGAAAAGGAATCATTGATGGACAAGGTTCAGTCTGGTGGAATGATCTAGTCTCATACACTCCAGAATCAGAGGTTTCAGAAGTGACTAAATTTTCAGCAAAATTTGATGCTCATTGAATTCTAATTGTACTGACATTTTCTCTTATTCTACAAATCAGATAACAGGTGAGCTCAGTTCCAGAATGCCTGGCACCAAGCCAACTGTAAGCACTTTAAGCATCCGAATTGCCTCTCTGCTCATAATTAGCATTTCAGATAACGAATGGCCTTTGTTCATGATTTGCAGGCTCTGAGGTTCTATGGAAGTAGTGATGTGACAGTAACAGGCATAACAATTCAAAACAGCCCTCAAACACACCTGAAATTTGATGACTGCACCACCGTTCAGGTTTCTCAATTCACCGCTGCATCACCTGAAAACAGCCCAAACACCGACGGAATTCACCTCCAGAACTCCAGAGATGTGCTCATCTACAGCACCGATCTTTCTTGCGGTAACTCGCCCGAAAATCAACTTATCATTCCATAAGATTCGGCCTGCCTCGTCACGAAAGGATGATGCATAGATGGATTCTTTATTTCGTATCCTGTCGCTTTCTGCAGGGGATGATTGTATTTCAATTCAGACTGGATGCTCGAATGTGTACGTACATGATGTAAACTGTGGACCTGGACATGGCATTAGCATTGGAGGATTAGGCAAAGACAACACCAAAGCTTGTGTTTCCAATATCACTGTCAGGGATGTTCAGATGCAAAACACATTAACTGGTGTCAGGATAAAGACATGGCAGGTGTAAATACGAGAAAAATTCATCATCGAACCATGTAATCAGAGTCGAGGAAAAAGATTTCGATCTAACAATGTGAGCTTTTTTTCGGTTTGCAACTGCAGGGAGGTTCAGGAACCGTACAAGGAGTAACATTTTCCAACATTCAAGTATCAGGAGTGGAAACACCAATCATGATCGATCAATTCTACTGCGATGGCAGCAAGTGCCGGAATGAATCTTCAGCGGTGGCTGTTTCAGGCATAAGCTATGTAGACATTAAAGGCACATACACTAGAAATCCTATACACCTGGCATGCAGCGACGACATGCCTTGCACTGGGGTGTCCCTGGACACCATAGAGCTAAAATCAGTAGGCGAAGGAGGTGGCCAGCCATTCTGCTGGAACACTTACGGAGATTTGAGAGGTCAAACAGTTCCACCAATAAACTGTTTGCAAACTGGAAAATCAAGCAAGCCTTATGCTGTTAATTGCTGAGATTTAGCATATATATATATATATATATATATAAATTATAGTCCAACTAGAAGTATGTTATAGGCGTGCAACAATTATTGGATTCCATTGCAGAAAAGAATATATACACATATATATATAGACAGCAGTTTGTATTTCTCAGTGTCTTAAAAGTTATACTTATCTTGCCGTGTTCATTTTAGCCGAATGCAACTA
Organism: Dalechampia spathulata; assembly: GCA_948192965.1. Classification (NCBI taxonomy): domain Eukaryota; kingdom Viridiplantae; phylum Streptophyta; class Magnoliopsida; order Malpighiales; family Euphorbiaceae; genus Dalechampia; species Dalechampia spathulata. The sequence goes on along the minus strand of CANYBF012347855.1, from coordinate 38,767 downwards.
AATGCTTTCTGGGTTGTTAATGTTTTTTCGTTGGAGGATTCCATAAGTGTCAATAAGGGTAGTACGCATCATAAAAAAAGGAAGTAAAATCGGATAAATTTGAAGTAGAAGGATGTCATGATATGCAGGGGGACTTGCGATGATCTCACATGGCATCAATATGAAGAAAGATACATACAGTTAATAACGTAAAGATCTACACTCACTTGCCTGACCTACCAATAACTTGTTCAAAGAATTCAACACCCTATCAAAACTAAAATTTGTCGAAATGGTTAATTGAAAAAATCCACGAAATTTGAAATCTCACCTACTGGTTTTGATGAAATTCAAATTGATTTTGATTCTATTCATCGTAAAAATCATATTTCTAATTTATGTTAAGGTTGGTGCTAGCTTTGATTTCTATGACATTATCAAAGCTACTACAAATTTCCTTGCATCAGGTATGAATAAATACATATTAAAATTTTATTATGTGGAAAAAAAACTATAAAACTTGAATTATGATCAGATTCATAGTAGTTTGAATTATCAATGAACCATTCCACACCTTGCAGAAATTACAATATTTAACTGTTTAACGCAATTCCGTGGCGCAATATGTGCAGCATCAGCCTAATTTTCATATGTTTCTGTAATGGTAGATCAACGATTTGCAAGGGAAGTCAGCAAGAGAATGAACTAAGTGAAAAACACAAACAAAAGAAGAAGCGCCGGCCATTTGATTTCTTAATGGCACCTGATGCAGCTAAGAATCCCCATCCATGTCTATGATCATGATTTTCCAAAACCAGCTGCAACCTTCCTTGTTTTGCGTGTTGCGATTCTTTCGGGGCTTGGGATTCCATTCTTTTCCTCGTATTTTTTCTCCAAGTCCTGTTGTTCGGAATCAGCTTTGGATTATAAAATGAAATGGCAAATTTTCATCATGCAATTAGAGGTTATGATTGCTGTCAGACTTCCACACACCTCTAGCTGTGAACGAATACTGTCAAGCACTTCATCAGTCATTCTATCAAAGAACAGTATTCCCTGCAAGATCATGGAATACCTTGTCAAAAAAGCAACAATACTTTAGTAAATCAATCTGTTAGAAGCTTGGTTTTGGTATACACAACACACATGAGAATGCTGCGCTCACAGGATGTGCATACTTGAGGAAGTACATTGTAAAGTGCCGCAGCTTGACTGCATAGCTGCGACACTTGCTAAACATCATGTTTCTATTAACATGGACATTTATCATGGAAATTGTGGAAATGATTAAAAAGTTTAATGGTCAGATGTGGTCAAGTGTTATGAACTATAGGAAATGTATGCAGCAAGCAAGTCACACGATCTGAGTAGACAACATCTAATAAGCATTGGTGTCTTTGAGATGGGATCCAAATAAAGTGATGGAAAAATGGGGGAATGTAGAACACTAAGAGGATGATATTAATGCCTAACATCAGAGTCTTACATTCATATGGCAACCAAACTGTGTATGCGTAGACAAAAGCAATAATATATGTATGATAGTGTAGCTACGGCCCCTTTCATATAACCTGAAACTCAGTATTCTACTCATGGACATATGAGTTATAGACCCTTTAACGTGCTGATCAGAAGGGGATGGATCTACACTAAAAGAAGGGAGAAGAAGACCTGAACTCAAACACAGAAGCGTCAATTTGATTTAGCTATCTTAAATCTTGTGAAAATGTAACTCGAAAACAAGTCAAATAAAGAATAAAAATTCTTAAAGTTGACTTCAATTAATTTGGACTAAGCCTTAGTTCAGTTGAGTTAACTCAACATAAATAAATAAATATATGAATTTTAGCTTGCAACACTTGCAAGGTAGCCATTCCTTATATATGACCTTTGGCTGTGAATAAAACTATGGATGGAAGAATCACCTCCAGATGGTCATATTCATGTTGAAACACCCGTGCTGGAAGATTTGACAAGTTGACGCTAAACCTGGAGCCATTAATGTCCATTGCATCAATCTTTACAGATTCTGGTCTCTGAAAGGATTAATAATGAAAGAAATTCTAAATTAGCAGATAGAAATTCTAAATTAGTAGATTGAACTAAATATATGTCCATTTTGAGTTAACGTAAACTTAATTCCAGACTATATATCAAGCATAGGATTAATCAATCCAACATAATTACAAGCGAGGCTTTAGTAAGAATTAAAATAAGACAAGATGGAACCAAAGAAGAAGTACGACAGTACAAATAACTGGACATGAAATGACGACTGGCCATTTATTGCCAAGTAACTGCTACTTTTCAAAGCATGACTTGAATAGCAACACTTCAAAGAAAAATATTAGCATCATAAGTACCTTCACATCAGCATAGATCCCAGGAAAGGATAGACATCCTTCATTATAAAGAACCATTTTCTTGGAATATTTGTTTACTCTTGGATTAACAAGAACAATTTCCTCGCCTTCACCACGCTCACCAACTGGATTAAAAACCATAAGTTGAACATTAATTCCTACTTGAGGTGCCGAGAGCCCAATCCCATCGGTTCTGTTAAAAAGGAAGCCAACAAGCATTTTTCACAACCTGTAAGTAGCAAGGAGTTATAAGCACCTAACTCTGACAAAGTAACCATTTAAGTATAAAGAAATGCTGTCAATTTACGATTTGTGAGCATATGGTATACAAAATGTTCACTTCTCAAATAACCACAAACCTCAGAGTAAAATATAAATAAAAGTCGCTGGAAGGACTAACTACAAAAAGCAAATAACCAATTAATGATCCACAATTATAAATTAACTTCGAACTCTAAGTTTAGGAATGAAGTCCCATTTTCTACCAGTTCAATGGACAACAACCTTGGACAAAAGAAACTTATGCAGTGTTCATAAGTCAAAAGGTCACAAGAATTCAATTCAGTTGAATTCTATTTAGTAAATTCTCATCTATGGAAATGTTATGGTACCGAGAACTGAAGCCTTCATAATGCATTTCGAAAGAAACATAATCATGCCACAGATAACTCAAAGCTTTTTAAGAATTAAAATCAATTAAATAGACAACTTCCTCGATGCAAATTCCAATAACCAACAAAAAAAAAGAGAGAGAGAGACTTACTTGTACATAACATCAAACATTTCATCAACAAGCCTTTTTAAATTATCGTCGATTGTATCGATTCTCTTGTTTTTCTTTCTCAATATAGGATCCGGATATTTCACAATTTCAAGCGGTGTCTCGAAATGAGTATCAGCGGCTATTATTAACAAAAACAAACACAATTTCAGCTAACACAGTGGATTAATTGAAATCTGAAAGAACAGTTATAATAACGAAAGAAGAAACATCCATTTGATATATCTGCTTACTTGTAGCTACTTCGACTTCTTTAAATGAGGAGCTCCGCTTAGCTTGGGTACGAACCGCAACTGAAGGCGGATTAGGAACGTAAGGGAACCGAAAGTTAGTTGAGGAGGATAAACGGTTGAACCATAAATTGGTGGCCTCACGGAAGAGTACCGGTCGCAGTTGTAGTAGAGACGATGCCGCCATGGCAACAGAACCGAATTTTGTGGGTAACAATTTGGTTGGTGGCTGAGAATTAGAAGGAAAGGAAATTATATTTGATTAATTAATTATAATAATACAAAATAAAGTAAAATATCCTTATTAGTAATGGATATAAATGAAAATTTAAAAGGATTACTACAAATAAATTAATATCTATATAAAGGATAATTATTTATTTAAAAATATTAAAATTAAAATATAATTATTTGTATATAATTTTTAAAATTTAAATTAATAAAAAAATTTTATACAATTTAAATTTATCATATAAAATTATAAATTTACTAATAATATAATATAATTATTTAAATCAATTTTTATTAAAAATTAAATATTTATTAATTATTATTTTTATAATAATAATTAATGATAATTATTCATTAATATAAAATTAAATATTTAATAAAAATATATATATCATCATATTATTAATTAATTTATAATTTTATATAATAAATTTAAATTATTTAAGAATTTACCCGTGAAGAGTATGACAAATCAACACCATATAAGCATGAAAAAATACAAAAGGGATGATTAATTATTCATATTTATATAATATTTTTAAATTAAAATATTTAATAAAATAAATATTTTAATCATTTTAATAGAATAATTAAAAAATCAATGAAATATTAAACATTAAATTCTAAAATTAGTTAATATATAATGAATTTCAACTAAATTAAAATAAACGTACTTTAAATTTTAAAATTATTATTTATATGAATATTTTCAAAAACTAATATTTCTATGAATTTTTTTCATTTTAAATGGGATTTGAAAAAAAATCGCATTTTATTATATTTTGAGATAACTCCTCATTTTGTTACGGTAGTGACCATGTAATTAACTAATTAAATAACTTATATTTTTCAAAAAATTTAATGTTAAAAATGTTTAATTATTTAATTTAAATAAATAATAAAATATAAATTTAAATTTAAATTTCAACAATATATTTTAAATTAAATGATTAAATTTCTTTTAACATGGTTATCACTTTAATTAAAAAATTTTTTTATAAGAGCCCATTGGACTCAATTCGACTTTTTTTTTATCAATATCATAAAATTCAAAATGAAAAAAAACTTGACATCCTTTAAAAAGTTAAAATAATTAAAATTAAAAATTTTAGTGAAAATTAAATACACCAAATCAATAATTTTATAATCATTTATATATATATATAATATTTTATACTTATAATTATATTTGTTGGGTATAATTATATTGTAATAATTTTATTAACAATAATTAATTAACTATTCCTATGATTATATGTGGAATTATGTATTATACTCAAGAAAACTGAATATTTTTAATTAATTATATTATATTATAATAGATTTCATCAATATAATCTTATATTGTATTTTGTAATATGTATTACAATAAAAAGTAGTCAACGATATTATAAATTAAAAGTGCAATGTAATTATCATCAAATTATATTTATGAATAAAATATAATATAATTAATATATTATTTTAAATTATATCAATAATTATTTTTATTAAGAATATTTGATCTTAGATCAATGATTTAATATTTGAAATTTTGATTATTGATTCTGATGATTAATTTATCAATAATGATATTCAAGAATTTGAATGTTTATTTTGATGTCTACATATCCATATTTTTATAATGAATTATTATATCTGATTCTATATCTAATTACAATAATTATATTAACAATTATTTATTTATTTTTTAATTGATAAAATTAGTATAATATAATTATAACAAAAAATATAAAGATAAATGTATAAAAATAATATAATTTCAGGTATATTTAACTATATAAATATTTATAAATATATTATGTTAACTTTTTGAGATTATCCAAACTACTACAATATAAACAAAACAATGTAATATATTATATTTTATCAAATATAATTTTAAAGTTTGTTTGATAAAAAAAAGAATTTTTAAATTTTTAAAAATTAAAGATTCTTAATTTGTTTATTTCTGATGGAATAAAATTTTTTTAAAACAAATATTAAAATATGTTCATTTAAATTTTTTAAATTTAATTTGCAAAACTAATAATATAATTTAAAATATAATTTACTTTAAAAATAATAAATTGAAAAGATTATATAATGTGAAAAATCATATAAAACATAAAAAAATCTGGAACTAAATAATCCTAAAAAATTTAAAACAACAATGAATGCTCAATTAAATTAAGTTGTCAACAAGAAACCAAACGGAGGAATATCATTCGTAGGCCAAAACCCAAAAACAACACTCATGGAAATGTGAAGTACATCTGAGGAAGAGGATCCCTATATATATATATATATATATATATATATATATATATTATAAGATAATTACGACTTTCCTGGGCATAGTTAATGATCATAATAATATTTACGTACAGAAAACAACAAGTGCATGTGATCAGTTCTATAATATTTTATTTTTTTTATTTTATTTTAACCCACTAAAGTCCAAATAAACATATAATTCAAAGCAAATTCCAATCTGAAAACGTATTACAGTTAATCATAAAATATTATTGATCGATAATTCGTGGTTGTCTTTTACTTTTTATAGTTGAAAGCGGCCTAAAGCCAAAATTAGCCACAAATTAAATTTGTGGTCGCCGTTGATTATATATATATTATATTGATCACATGGAAATAATGTATAATTGGCAACCTCCTGGCCACTAATTACACATAGTCATGATTATTCCAATAATTTTTAATTAATAAAGAAAGCAAAATTAAATGGTTTCTTTTTAAGGAAAATCTAAGGACCCCCATGTGCTTCTGTGACTTTCATCTTGAGATAATGACTTTTCATTCAACGTCATAACTCCGATTTGTGGTTGTGATTTTCTATTCCAATAACGTATTAAGATAATCAATTTATTATCTTTATTATAAATATCATATCACTCGTATTTAAAATGAATTTTATTATACTTATAATACATACGCTAATATGTATTATTATATGTACGAACAAGATTTAATCAATAACACATTTCCTGTGCAATCAAAAACTAGGGTTTTGTTCTATTACAGTTATCTTTTATCTTTGTAACCTATTAAATCCATTCAAATCAGATAGCTATGAGTTGGTTTAGGGTGAACAAAAAGATGGGATTGGTGAAGAAGATGAAGATATTGGGATACCTAATTTCAACTTTGTCACCACTCAAGTGTCCTTAATCTCCAATCTTAATTCACATTTGTCCATCTACCTATAGGTTTGGAGATGTTTTCCTTCCATTTAAGTTCATCTTTTGGGAATTTTTTTTTAAAATTTATTTATCAAAAATTTATTTTAAGCTACGTATAAATTTACTTCAGATTTAATATATATTTATTGTTCGTATGTTATGATTATAAAATATTAAATAAAGTTATATCGTTTTTATAATTATTTCTAATTTTTTATTAACATTAATAATATATTAGAGTGTATAGACCCATAAATATGATATGCCAATCAGTTTATCATTCTGTTTATTAATCTACTTTTCATTAAATAGGTTTATGCTAAATGCTTCCATGTATTTATGTTTTTTTTTGGGATTTAAATTATTTTTATCTCTTTATGATAACAATTAACAGGATTATAAATATTTTCATATATTTTATATCTTTCTTTATTCATCCTAATCTCTCACTCCTAATAAGTTTTTATACCATTTTATTAGAAAAAATAAATAAATAATTTAATATAAAAATAAAAATATATCATTTGGTTGAATTTTTTATCAATCAATTTCAATAATTAATCATCTTTATAAAATTATTCTCATAACAAAATCAAATACCAAAAATATATTAATTCTTAAATTTTAATTAATCGATTTTGATTATCTTTATAAAATTATTTTCATGATAATTTCATTGGTATATTAATTCATACCTTTATCCTTCATAATACATCTAAAATCATTCTTTTAACACAATACATCAGAATAATAATAATAATGTAGTTAATTAATTTTTCAATTCATTTATTTATTTTGTTAATTCATCATTATATTTTTAAATTAAAAATTAAAAGAAATATTTAACTTTTTTCTACACCCATTTACATCTAAAAGAGATATTAATTTAACATAAATCAATCATTAAATATACATATATAAATTCATCTCTTTCATTATTTTTATTATTTTTATTTTTATTCATATGGTATAATTCGTAATATTTGATTATTTAAAAATAAAATTTATTTAAATAAATAAAATTTTAATTAAATAAATTTATAAAATTATATTAATATATGTGGTAATACGTATTATTTTTTAATAAACTTATATATATATATATATATATATATATATATATATATATACATATATATATTAATTATTTTAGATGATTATTTGTTACACATGCAAATGCACGTTATGGTTATTAGGAGCTCAGCTTGGATTTTACGTGTAGATAGTTGACTAAGTGTATAGTGACGATGCATTCAAATACTATGTAGTATATTACAATTGAACATGCATGCATGTAATCTTATTAACAACATAATTAGGTCAGGAGTTGTGTTAATACGATTAACGCCAATTACACAATGGAAAATAATATTAAAAACAAGTGATTTTCTTGAATATTTTCCTCTATAAAACCAACACCTATCCTCCCCATCTCATTATCTTTCCCACTCCTCTCTCTCTTTGATCTCTCTTTTTTCTTCTTTCCAAGAAACAAAAATGGACAAAAAACCATGCAACTCTCAGGATCCTGAAGTTAGAAAAGGGCCATGGACCATGGAGGAAGACTTGATCTTGATCAACTACATCGCCAACCATGGTGAAGGTGTATGGAACTCGCTTGCTAAAGCCTCTGGTAATATTGTCTTCCATCACACACACACACACACACACATATATATATATATATACATACATGTGTACCATTATAAGTTTTTTTTATTTTTTTATTCTTTTTACTCTTCTTGATGAAAACCCTAGTAAGCCAGCCAACGTATTTTCTTGTAATCACCTTTGCTAGGTCTGAAACGAACCGGAAAGAGCTGCAGGCTCCGTTGGCTGAACTATCTTCGCCCTGACGTTCGAAGAGGAAACATCACACCTGAAGAACAGCTCTTGATCATGGAACTTCATGCTAAGTGGGGAAATAGGTATACACATACACTAAGCATTTTTTTTTTTTTTATAATACATAACATAATATCATTGCATTATCTACAGAAGTAAGCTATATATACGTGTGTGTGTGCGTGCACTTATAAATCTAATTTCACACACACACTGGTGTTTAAATTTCTATTGGACAAGGCAGAGAAGAGCCTCAAGCTTTGGTTTATATACAACGCTTATCACTAATGGAGCTTCATTCTTGAGGAAGAAAATGATAGAAAAAAAAGATTATAAGGTGGGGTTGGAATAAACTCTAGCCAAGAGAATGATTTTTGAATTTCTTTTAAAACATGGAGAAAATGATTTGCAACACATGGGGATTTACAACTTATGGCCAGCAAAAATTGTAATCTTCTTCATTCTATATTTTTATTGGCTCCCATAGACCTAATGGATTCTTTCTTGTTTTAGTATTTCAATCTATACTTCTTCTTGCAACCGATTTTCCCTTTTACCATTTTGAATGAATTGATGATACACCCATGTCCCTATTAACAGAATTTTCACTAGAAAAAGGTTCTGTTCTTTGCCGTTTTTTCCTTTTTCATATTGACTCTTACTTTAGGGTTTGTATTTGGCTTACTCCATCTAGTAAATATGACAAATCATCCCCTCCCAATATCATAAACATCTGTCCAGTTGTTTCAAGAGTTTCCATTTTCCCTTCCATATTATGCAAGTCTAAGGAAATTTCATTTCATGGACATTAAATTTATCTCTGTCTTTCTTTCTTTTTATATTATTATATTTATTGATTTAATCATTATGACTCTGGTCTATTCATATTGATTGAGCGAGTAATATAATAATAATGACTTGAAACAACCGGTAGATAAATGATTTTTTATTTTTATTATTTCTAAGTCAAGTTTGGAAGGTGGGTAATATGAAGTTATGCAATGGAGAGATAGCTAACAAGTTAACAGCTAGCTTCCGGAAGAGAAAAATAAGTAAAAAGGAAAAGAGAAGCTATAAGATTACAGGCTGCTTTGGGCATTGAGCACATGGTGAAATGTGAAAGCAAGTGGCCATTTTCTGAAAATTTCAGCAATAAAAATTTCTAAAAATGGCAGAACCCATTTCAATTAGGTCACATGTTAACTATCTCTTTCCGAAGAGAACACCTCCAAGTGCTTTGGTTGAAATAGACCTTAACCGTACTGTTTTGGCTCTTTGCGATAACCCCCACCTGCTTCTTGTGATTAATAAGCCCTTGAGCCTTTTCCCTATACCATTTTTCACTTTTCACTTGCAATATTTCTCTATATTTTATAGTTTATTATACCATAAAATAATCTAATTCGTGCCCGTTTGATCTATATTTAGATTGTAAAAGTTTTTCTCTTTAGATTTGTTACATTAATCCCAGCAGCTTTTTGTGATTAATATGAACATATTTTTTTTTTGCATCATTTGATTTTTTACATTCTATTAGATTATAGAATTATTTGATCTATATTGGCAAACGTCTTTCTTTATAATTTAAAGAAACTTGAAGGAATTTCATCTTTTTTTAAGTATTTTTTTTTATAGAATTATCATGTGTAAATTTGAAGTGAATTTGTAAGAGCAAATGCTTCCGAGGGAAAGGGAAGAATAGTTTAATGCTTCCAAGGCATGGATGATCAACATGAATCATGTAAATTCTTCTGGCTACAAGAATGCAAACTTGTGCGATGGAAATCAAGATTTTGATCAGGAAGATCCCTACTTATGAAATTAAATTAAAAGGCCCCAAAAACAATAGGAAACTTTGAATCATAGCCATGGAACATGGCCTCATTTAAATGCTACCATAACTTGCATGGCTCTGCTTTTCTCAGTTTGGCAGACTTGCTTCATAGGATCTCACCTAACTTTTCAGTTTAAATAATTATTTGATATAGTATCAAAATCTTTATAATTGAAAAATTTAGGATTCAATCTAGGGAAACTTCATTATCTGATGCATAAATGGTTTCTTGAAAATCTCATTATTCACTCATAACTATCTATCAATCAATCCATAAAAAAATTCCAAGAAATATGATATATATCATTTAGCATTTTAGAATCTGCTGTACTGTAAATGATATATGAATTGATTGCTGATCAATATGGATCCATATCGGGTAAACCTGTTACTTAGGGTGGTAAAATACTCCATCCCTAATCTGTCAAACTGATTTATCATAGATTTCCAAGTATGGAAATGGATTTTCTTTCCTGCTTTCTCTTAACGAGTATATCTTGTTAACATTGCATGTTACATTAATATAATGTACCCACTACCAAACCATGTTCTTTTATATATTTTTTGTAATTATTCATCTATGGTATGTATTTTTCTAGGAAAGATTCTGTTCATATTGATAAGAACATGTTATATTTCAAGTTCTTGGGTATTTGATCTTTGAAAAATTCATAAACGGGATCGTAGTATATAACAATCTCGTAAACATATTTAGTTCACCACTAACAGAAATTAATTCCAGGTGGTCAAAGATCGCAAAGCATCTTCCTGGAAGGACTGACAATGAGATAAAGAATTACTGGAGGACAAGAATCCAGAAGCATATCAAGCAAGCAGAAGCATTGACTGGAAATTGCAGTAGGTCTGAAGCGAATGAACATGGAAGCACAAGCTACAGTCAGATTTCAGGATCTGTAATGGAAACTTACTCTCCACAATCTTACCAGGGAAATCTTCAGGATGGTTTTCCAGGAAATAATCCCTACTTGCCTCCTGAAACAACTGAAAATTACTGGAGCATGGAGGATCTCTGGTCGATGCAGTTGCTCAATGGTGATTAAATATAAACATGGTAAATTATCATTGTCCATTAATCACGATTATGATGAATCTACTCTCTCCGGATGATACATAGTACGTAATATATATATATTATTGATTGTATTTTTCATGATATATAAGATATATAGGATCCTTATATATGTTATAACATACATACATATATATATATATATATACATATACATATTTTGTATAATAATTAGTGATGGATAGATAATTTCTATATGGTAAGTCACTCGAATGATAATTAGCTTTTAATATACGTTGAAGAGGTGTGTTTGTAGTATGATACAAAAGGTGTTAGCATCATTTTAATTCAATATATTCCATCTTCCTATTATTTGCTTTAATATTATATATAATGCCAACCTTTATAAACAGTTTTAAATCATATTTAATATAAAATAAAATACTTATTTATATCATCTCATAAATAGATCAAATTAATAAATATAATATAGATTTATGTTTATTAATTCATTCTATATATATAATGATAATAATTAATTAGGGGTTTTCATTATTTAACTAAAATAATCAATCTAAATCCTATTTTTTTTTATAAATATTAAGTAAACTAAGTAAATAGATTAATGAATATATATATATACATACATACACATGCATACATGAATGAGAGTTTTTTTTTCATATTATATATTCATAATTCAAATATATTTTTAAATTTAAAATAATCATTATCCAAATGATTAATTATTTTTATAAAATTACTTTCAATAATGAATATTCGGTGGCTAAGGAAAGAGACAAATAGTAGGGTTTGCTTAGAAAAGCAAACCGCACGTTGTGAGGAAAGTGGAAGTGCATGTGCATGTGCATGCAAAGCTTTATCAATCATTAGTTTCAAGTAATTTTAAAACCCCTACAAGCTTTATTAGCTTCTTTATTTGCGTATAGAAATTTCAACATCGAAGAGAGTGGCATCACCCATTTTATGGCATTAAAAGGAAAATAAGACTGAAAAATAAATATTTTAATTTAATTCTAATTTTCTTATATAAAAAACAACAAAATTATAGATAGAAATTAAATTTTAATGAATAATTTTAAAGAAACTAAACATAAAAAAAATAAGACTTATTTTTTTCCTTTTCTTTTCAAACAAACAAATTATTTTTCTTTATTATTTTTCATTCTCGTTTATTATAAATACTAAGAAAATTAAGTAAAAAGTAGAGTTAGGCGCATGTTTGTGACCTTACAATTTGGAGTACACGCTATCTTTATCAATCTTATGAATTAATAATATTAATATACTTATATATATTTATCTAAATTTAGATTTATAATTATTGCAGGAATAAAATCAATGAACTTATTATTTTGGATATTAAATATATTTCTTAGAATATATATAACTATAAATATTTAACATATTAATCATTGGCCTGTTTTTTGGAGAAGTATCCCAAATTTATTTGTTCTTGTAATGGAAAATGATGGAGATAAGCATGGGCATGACAATGACGATAGATGAAAACCACACACACATATATATACATATACATACATACATACATACATATATATGTTAAATATGACAGAGCATTGCCTAACTTGAGTTGTAGAAAGTCAATACGTAACAAGTCTAATGATATCTATTATTAGAAAATTTAATCTTGGCTTTCAATTAAGTATCCAAATATGTGCATGGCCATGCAAATTTGAAGCCAGACTTTTACCTAACTCTTGCATTTGTACCAAGCAAGTCTTCACATGCTCCTTTTAAATTCCCCCTCCACTTTATTCACAATTTTTATTATATTTATGAGAACATATCAGAATAGAAAATTACTTTTAAATTTTAAAAATATCAAGAATGAAATTGATTAAGGATGAAGGGGTTTTGATGGATTTAGGTTACTTTACTGTAAATGATTGTTGTAGGGTTTTGTTTCACATTTTTACCATCTATTGGGATGGATGCCTGGCCTTTCTAGATTTACGCAGTAAGTGTAGCACCTTCATTTCTATAGATTTCCTCCATGTAAACAGAGTTGATCATGCCTTTTGCTTAATTAATCAATACGTTTAGCAAGTAATCTCTCACACGTGAGATGAGGAAATGTGTGGCTATCATTAGAGGCAGACAATGTTAGTTACCCATAATCGAATCAAAAATCATCATTCGAACATATGAAAAATCTTTATTACTTTACCAAGAAACCCATTTAAAAATGAAATTGTTTTGATTTTCATGTAGGAAAATAAAAGCAAACCAAATTTAATTTATTCGTTGAAAAATCACTATTTTGAAACTAATTTTTAAAGCCGCACATTTCATTTTTGGTCACATGTTTTATGTGCCCAAAAAATATATCATGTGGAAGATGAGGAAATATCACATGATGGGTCGGCCATGACTCAACTGTGTATCAAGTACATTTGCATTTAAAGCATGCCATCTAGTTATAAAGATTAAATATAATTTAATCAATCATTTATTTTTTATGATAAATTTACATTTTTATGATAATTTCAATATATGTTATAATATATATATATATATATTATTTGATATATAAAATGAATCTCATATTTTTCAATCATATCAGATTTTAGATGTTATTAATTATTTTAAAAATAATTGATATTAAAAAATATATATTTTTTATACGACATATTAGTTTTATAGTTTTTTAATTATTTCATAGAATATAAAATATCATTTGTATGATTTAATCGATATATAAAGTTTTTTTTTCCTAACTTTTGAAACTTTTCTCTTTATACAATATTTGATATGATGTTGTTATATCAACAATTTTAACATTCTTAAATCAAATATGTTGGGTTTCATAAGATGATTAGTATGTTGATTTCTTTTATCCATTTTCTATTTTCATGTAACTTTTTTTTATTATAGAAACGTCTAATTCATATTATAAATATTATTATGTTTTAAAATAAATATATTTATAACATTCGATTGTAATTCAAATTCATTTATCTTTATTATGAGATGATTAATATAAATATTGTTGATAGATTATATATGTTATATTTATCTTTAAAGTTTCTTCCCCAATACTCTTGTTCACACCTAAATTACTTTAAGTTAAGTCAACTTAATAATAATAAATGAGAATCGATCTTATGTGATATATATTTTTAATTTAATTGAAATATTTTATATATGGAAATATATAATATAAAAAATCAATATGCTTAAAAAAATTTTATATTTATTTTTATATTTTAGATTAATAAAATCAAACTATTAATATTTAATGACTTGGTAATAATAAAACAATTATAATGAATACATTTACATGGTTTACATGCTTATAATACGCATTCTTCATCTTATATTATCAATAATATATCTTTTAATCAAACAGTTGTAATAATAATAATTCATCATAACGGTAATAACTGTCAGTGATTCACAAAATATCGTTGATAATAAATAATAAAATACATATTATACTAAACTTTTTAAGATTATTTGTAATATGTGAAATCCTTTGCCACCTTTAAGAGGAATGCACCGCCCAAAATTCCGTACTAAACGCACCGTTTTAATGCCTAAACAAATCTTCGACATAGGAGGCTCCTTGCAGTAGTATAATTGGTTTCTCTTCAGCCTCACTGTTCAGAGTAGCCATGGATTCTTATGCTCCTCTGCTCGAAAAAACCAGGGTCCCGCAACCCTCCCTCCAAAAATTCGCTGTAATTTCAATATTCTCCAAGCTCCGATCCGCCCTTAAGCATCTCGACCCGGACTCTGATCCTGGAAGAGACGCTATCTCTCAGTGTCTCCGCTCCTCATCTCCTGCCGTTGTTGACCAAACTGTTCGGGAACTTTGTCGCCTCGTCTCTGAATCTAAATTGGATCTATCTTACGGGTTTCTGGAGCTCCTGTCTACACTTGAAGGTGCAGATGATAAATTGGTTGCGTTGTTTGTGAAAGGACTTGGATATCTCATTCGGCTGGGGTTTGAGAGGAACCATGGGACATGGCGGTTCGGCTCCACGGATAATCATCTGTTTGTTAAAGTTAGTGAAGTTAATTATAGCTTCTTCTTCTTCTTCTTTTTTCGAGTGCATTGTATTTTGGTACATAGTGACTGACTTGATAGATAATTTTAATTTTTTAAAATTAATGTTATTTAAATAAATTACTATAAAAATCTCAAAAAGAAAATACCTACACATGTTTCTATTTGAAAATCAGATGATATCAAATGACATTTTTTTGTATTTTTTTAATATTTAATGCATAATTGGTTAATTCGAAATCTTTCTCTTTGGTTTGCTGAAAGATTTAGTTAGTTTAATTATAGGTAACATTATGATTCTGTTTGGAAAAGTCAGAAAATTGGAAGAATTAAATTCAACTCAACAAGTTTTAGTTAATTCTTTGTTTAAACTGGAAAAGATCTAGTCAGTATCTTTAAAGAAATGCATAACTGACGTGGTTTTGCAAGAATTTAAGTAGATTGAACTATATGCAGATGATTTATTATGATGGCTACTGAAGATGAGTGCTTTTAAGGTGTGATGTTAATGTTTTTCATATTTGCAGATTTTATTGTGTAGGACCGAGGTTCAACCTGAGTTGGTACAGCAAGTGTTACTGTTTATGGCAAGGAGTAGGATATTTGGAATGGTGGAAGTTTGTGAATTCTTGAAACCATTTTTGAATTTTACAATTTTAAGTATACCCTTTTCGGATTCTTCATCAATTCTGTTGGCAAGGCAGTTAATATCTTCAATGGCATCATTTTGTTGTACCTTCCCCGAAGAGGCATTACCTGTTCTTAAGCTATTGATAAGCTGCCTCAAGTACTTACCACTCAAGAGTTTAGAAGTTAGTATGCCTGTTTAGTTAATGTTTTTTTGTTATTGTGGATATGCTAGCCACTTACAATGTTTTAAACTAAACTTTTCTAGACTTGTTATCTATGATTCTATGAAGTATTGTAGTTATTTGGCTCTCTTTTTTGGTTATATGCAGGAAGTTAAAGACTCTTACTATTTTTGGGAGTGTGTAGTTGATGCTTATACAGTGATCTTGAGATGCTTTGTTCAAGATGGTTTGGTATGTTTCTGCATCTCTAGTTCAGGGCACCTTTTGTTGAATCCCATGTTTCATTTGTTTCATCCCTTGCTGTTTATGTTATTTTGAAGTTGGACCATCATCATCACTTCAAAACTTAAATTTGCTAATATACCAAGTTTATCTCTTCTCATGTTAACAGGTGGTTACCAAAGCTCAACTGCTTGGCGTGGAATTATCGGATGCTATTCTTTCCCAGCTAACTTATCTTCATGGGCATTCTGGTTGTATTGGACCGATGGTTGAAATAGTGAAGCGGTTGATTGTCGTTCAAAAAGATCTTACTTTGTGTTATATTCCTGAATTATCATCAGTAATTCTCTCCTTATTTCCTCTTGTTATTCAATCCGAGCTTGAACATGAACAGATCTCTCTGTTGAAGCTCCTCATCATTCTTTTGAAGTGGAAAAGTGATAGTGGTATGTCTATTTGTTGTAATTCTACCCATAATGCAATTCACACATACAACTTGATAACAAATGCATGGATAAACATCATATTCATTGGATGTCATCATGGATCTGAATTTCATTCCATGTTTGTTTGATTTTCCTTTATATTGCTTTGAGATGAATATTCTTTTTCATCGTTATTTTATTATTAACTTCTAAGTTTGCTTTATTCATGCATCCTTCCTCTTGGTTTTTCGTTCACATTTATAATATTTCTTTTATTTAATGATATGTGTTAAGTTTTTTAAAAAATTTAGATTAACAAGCTCCCTTTTCACCTAATTCTGAATAAATGATTTTCCTTGTGCATGCGCCATTATATCTATTTATGTAAGAAATCCTGCTCACATTAGATAACAATTTATCTACTTAACAGAATACGCATCTGACAAAACCAAATGTGCATTGAGTGAAGAGGTCCTATTCACATTTCCTGTGATCAACCTAATGTCCTTGACATCCAGAACTATTAAAGGAGCAGCGGCTGATTTGCTTTCCATATTAGAAAAGATTCTAGTAGAACAGTTTAGAGCACCAAGGATTGAGCAAGTTGCGGAAGAGAGGATTCCATCTATCAGCTCACCAGGGTCTATTGTTTACAGATTGTTGCAGCATCTTTTGTTTCAGGTTTATTGTTGGTTTAATGTTTTCTTTGTCTGTTAATCAAATTTTTGAGTGCAGTATTCTTTCTGTATTTTCTTCTCATCTCAGCCCAAAATAAAAAAATAATAATGATAATGCTGACAGCAGCAGCAATAAGAACAATGACAACAACAAATAATAAGATTAAAATAAGATGGAAGCATTTTTTTCTGATGACCTTTATGTAGTTGTATTTATTGTTCTCAATTGCTCACAACTATAATGTTAGATGAGTTATTTTTTTCAGTTTCTACCACTGCATAAACAGCAAAAGAGAATGCATCTAAATGGTGATACTTAATCTCTCATGCTGCCCATAGTGTATGAAAGGTGCGCCTCCTTAGAAACCAAGGGGCAGGCGACCTCATTATTAGGTTCTAAATTGCTGACTCCGTATTTTTACTTCATTGCCTAATATTTAGTTCATAATTATTAGGCCTTGTATCTAGGATGTAAACGAATCAAGCCGAGCTGAGCTTTACCTAGCTCCAGCTAAATGGTGATACTTAATCTCTCATGCTGCCCATAGTGTATGAAAGGTGCGCCTCCTTAGAAACCAAGGGGCAGGCGACCTCATTATTAGGTTCTAAATTGCTGACTCCATATTTTTACTTCATTGCCTAATATTTAGTTCATAATTATTAGGCCTTGTATCTAGGGTGTAAACAAGTCAAGCCGAGCTGAGCTTTACCTAGCTCAAGCTTGACTCGTTTATAATCGAGTTGAGCTCGAGCCGAGCTTTCCAAAATTTGTGATGTGTCGCGAGCTTAAACAAACTTAATCAAGCCTAATAAATATAAATTTTAATATATATTTTTTATTTTTTTATTTAAAAAATAAAAAAAATTATTAATAAAAGTATTATATTTCATAGATATTTATAATTTTATATCAATAATTAAATTAAAAATATTTTTATACATTTATATGATTATAAATTTATAGATTATATATCTAAAATTAAATTTTTCTACATAAATGAATGATTTAGCTTACGAGCTTCTTATCGAGCCGGCTCACGAGTTTAAACGAGTTGAGTATTTTCTAGTTTGAGCTCGGCTCATTTATTAATCGAGCTTTACTAAACGAGCTTGAACGAGCTTTTATCGAATCGAATTCCGAGTAGCTCATGAACAACTCGGCTCGTTTACATCCCTACTTGTATCAGTGTTATGTCTCTTGATTATTTTGTAAATTTATTGATCTATTTTGATTTCATATTTATTTAATATTTTTCAATTCTATTTTTGTTTCAATATCTTGTTCATTTTTATAAATATTTTGGCATGCTTTATTTTTTAGAAATTTGTAATATGATAAGATTTTTTGTTTCTTTGAATACTTGAAAAATTATGTACTATTTTCTAATTATATACATAAACTTGGGTTTAATATTTCTTATTGAAATGTTGTTAATTCAATATAATATAACCACATAAATATGCCAATAATAATACTAAATCAAATTCCAATTTATTAGTTTTATTCTAATGTTAATGCTAAATCAGTTTTGTTTATATCTGATTATTTATGTAATTATTGGAGAATCTCATATGAGTAAGATTTTTGAGGAATTGAAGTTGTATATAAATTGGAGTAGATTCGTGCTATTGATTTTGTGCAAGATGGATACTAACCTTATCTATGGTCATTGTTATATGTTTGACCCAATACTTCTTTTGGCTTGTGAAGTTTGATATTGGAGCATAAGATGGCCAAATGGCTAGATAATTTTGGATATGTGTTCAAAGATCTGGAATGAGCTAGCAAGGAGTCTAGACATATTTATGTACCTAGGACTTTTGAGATAGGTCTACAAGTTTGATGAGCCTCTGGGTGAAGGTTCATTTTTAGTGAGTGATAAATGATCCATATTCATTACATTTAAGGGGGAATGTTGGAGAATCTCACATGGAAAAATGTGAGTAATTTAAGTTGTATATAAATGAGTAAAATGGTATTTAGTATAAGCTAATTGATTTTATGTAAGATAGGTATTAACCTTGTTTATGCTCATTGTTATGAGTTTAAGCTAACACTCTTTTTGGCTTATGGAGTTTATTCATGGTAGTAAAGTTTAAGATGGTTAAACAATCAAGCAATTGACAATTGATTTAGACTTGTTGTACTTGAAGGAGAGTGTTGAAGAATCTTACAAAGAAAGATATGAGGAAGTTGTATATAAATTGAATATATTCATACTTAACATAAGCCAATTGATTTTATTTAATAATGATATCAACCCCATTTATG
The DNA here is from genome assembly GCA_948192965.1 of Dalechampia spathulata. NCBI lineage: Eukaryota > Viridiplantae > Streptophyta > Magnoliopsida > Malpighiales > Euphorbiaceae > Dalechampia > Dalechampia spathulata. Next base: position 18,833 of record CANYBF012347855.1, on the reverse strand, counting down.
ATCACTGTTGTGAGTTTGACCAACATTCTCTTCAGTTAATAGAGTTTCTATAGTAATAATATTAATAATTTAAATGTGTATTACATGTTAAAAATAAATTAATTAGAGTATAATTTAACATGTTAGTACTACCAATGGAGATTATGATGCACAAATGGTTTATAAGCGATGAATTTAAATTTTCACAAGGCATATCTCTTTCAGATGCGCGTGTGTGTGTGCATGATAAAGGCTGCATGAGATAGTAGACTGCGGCTATAGCCACACAACTACATTTATTTAGTTAGGACTATGGCGTAGTTGAGGTGATTACAGTAATTATTCACTTATGTACAAAATAATAAAGGAAAGTACTAAGAAATAAATAAAAAAAGAGACTTGTAGCATTGGCTGATATTTGATGATTGAGGTTTTGTAAGATTTTTGCCATTTTCTGTTTTTCAGGACCAAACTTCACAGTCAACTTCGTTTTTTGTAAATTTTGCTTATAGTGATGATAAAGGAATGCATGATCAGGCAAAGTCTTGGGCTGTTCAATTAAGAGATTGCTGTTTGCAAATCATTGAGAAATCGAAAGTTGCCTTACCAATCTCTCAGTCTCTAGATACTTTTTTAATGGGTGAATTATCTTGATATATTTATTTTCTATAACATGTGAATACAACTTCTTGACTAGTATTTAATTCATCATAACTTTGTGCCTTGTAGAAATACCACAGATGCTCAGTGCAATTACTTCTGTTTTGGTGATGCATCAATCACTTGGAAAAAATGCAATAGATATGTTGGCTACCATTGGTGTTTTGGATCCTAAGCAGGGACTTCCATTGTTGCTAGTTGTTCTATTTTACAGTAATATTTTTACCAGAAATAACATCAATAACCAGGACATGTTGGTTAGTATGTTTTTATTGGTTCATGCTAGAGTTTATCAAACTTTTCATTGCGTCTTTTAGTTATCAGTATTTTGTTTTTCCTTAAAAGGGAGAAATTGTTCTTGCAGCCAAAACTTTTGGCAATGCTTCCGTCCCTGGCTTCACATTTTATGATGGTGCCACTCATAATTCAGACCATTCTGCCAATGCTTCAAAAGGATGGAAAACCGTGTGTATTCTCTGCAAACTTTTGATTTGTGTTATAGTTGTAGAATTGTTTCCTTTGTTCTCTATTGCATTTTATCTTGTAGCATCAGTGGACCGTCTTTATGGCATATCATATTGTTGTTATCATAGTAATGCCATAAGGTCAAATACGTTTGATGTTAATATGAATCTCTTCCGACTAGAATTGTCTAATTTATGATTTTTGTTTTGTGAACTAATGATCTAGTAGACCTTGTGGAGATGTAGCCTGGAAATAGAGAAATTTGCAGTCAGCCCTAATCAACTTGAGATTAAGGTATAGTTGAGTGGTGTAATGATAAGATAACTAAGTGTTCATTGAGGATCATGCTCGACCCTTATTTTCCCTCTCTCAAAGTCATCCATAATTTCTAGCCTAGCTTTAGGCCTTCAAAGTCAAACATAAGCCGTGTTGATACTTTGTAAAAATTTCAAAGACAAATAGAGTGTTGAACCAAACTTATAACTATGACCTTGTGTATAGGATCAAAAACCATCTTACAATATCAGATTAAACCAATGAAGCACTAACTTAATTATGTCATAAGTTTTCTATTACTAGATTGGATGCTTACTGATCAAGAACTTAACGGCAACTGATGGAATAACTATCAATGTACTTTACTTTTGTGCAATATATTCTTATTAGTCCTTTTTTTCCCTGTTGGTGTAATCTGTTTTCTGTTAGAGTGCTGTATGCCACAGGTGCTCGTTTGCTTTGTCAAACCTGGGAATTTAATTATCGTGCCTTTGGCAGTCTGCAGGTAAAAACTCTGTGTGGCTTGTTGCCGTTATTACTGATTGTAAAATGCGTTCATTATTTATTTGGATGTAACTGGTGGCAAACCTTGGGAAAATACTTGAATGATAAATATTTTGAATTTTTGTGAGGTGAATAGTGAATTTGAGATGTTCGACTCCATTTTGATGAAGATGTTTGGTCATCTAAAATTTCCATTTAGTATTGCACATCATTTATTTAACATTTCGGTTGTGGAAACTAGTTCAATTTTGACTATGATCTCAACTGTAATGGCATTTGCCAAAATATGGGTGGAGAAGACCTAGAAGGCAGAGGCTAGGACTCTTTGCGATGTTCTTGGTTGCAAATTATGTCCGTACATGGTCTTTTTTATCTTATTACTGGTACTAATTGGTTTCTTTATATATATCACCTCTTTTTTTTGGCTTTGATGAATCCATCAGAAAAATGGTTCAATAAATAAAAAATTTATTTGATCCTTGTTAAATCAAGCCAGAGTTGATATCGTTTTCAAGCCTTGTTTGGCATAGGTGTTTTATTTTCCGTTGATTCCCTTTTCTGATCGTATCATAAGATATTGAATTTTGATTTTATTAACAATTATATAACATAGTTAAAAGTAACTTGTTTTTAACCCTACTTCTCTCCTCCTCCCTTGAACTAAACAATAGAAGGATAATTTGATTACTTGCTAATGTTGTAAAGAAGCACTGGAATTGAGCTGGAACATCATTTTAAAAAAATTCATTTCATTTCTGCCAGAACATATGCATCGCATGAAGATGCCGTTCCCAACTGAACTACCTCTGCTCTTCTTATTGATATATTCCTTGTTCTGTTCATAATCTGCGTATTGGCATCTAGGCAATTTTACTTCCAAAGAGTTTCACTGAATTCAAATCTGAGAGAACAATCTGTATCAGTCTGGCTACTTCCATTCGAGATGTTTGCAAGAAAAATCCTGATAGGGGTGTAGACATTATATTGTCTGTTTCGGTAAGGATATAGTTGTTGCTAATTTTTTGGGCATTCTTGCTGGCGCAAGACATCCTTTTGGTTTCTTTTAATTTTATTTGAAATTGTTATAACAGGCTTGCATTGAGAGCCGAGATCCTGTTATTCAAGCTTTAGGTTTACAAAGCCTAGCCCATCTTTGTGAAGCTGACGTGATTGGTACTTTTAATTTCGGTTTTTGAACTGAAACTCCTTTTGCTTTCTATTTTAGATCTAAAAATACAGATTGGACTCGGAAAGCTAATCCATTGTTAAAGTCAATAAAGTCCATGTTTATTTATTTTTAAAATGTTACAAATAGTCCTTTTTTTTTTTAATTAAAGCTATTAAACATTCTGGAAGTACAGTCATTCTGTTTTGTGAATGTAGACTTTTACACTGCCTGGGATGTCATTGCCAAGTATGTGCTAGACTACTCCTCGGACCCGGTTCTTGCACAAAGGTGAGCATAACGGCTACTCAACGTTGCAGCTTCTATTGAACTTTATGGAAGTAGAGGATATGATGGCTTTACGGATTGCCCATACTTCTCTAGCCTATGCACTATATCACCTTTTTGAAAAAATTGGAAAAGAATTTCTTTGTCATGATGTGTTAGAGCTGTGATAAGCTGTTGTAACTTTCATGTTAGAATTATGTGCTTCTTGATAATTAAAGCTTCTGAGGGTCCTCTCTTCCGTCCATTTGAGAGTAGTCCAAGGTTAGGTATATTTAACCACAGTAAACCTACTGCTAGTTACACATACTGTTTTGCTTCTGCTCATGACAGCATATGCATGCTTTTGAGATGGGGTTCAGTGGACGCTGATGCTTATCCAGAAGTTTCCAGAAAGGTTTTGCAAATTTTGTGGCATATCGGTGCCTCTATGTGCAGTAATAACAATGCTGTACAATGGGCTAAAACGAGGGCCAGTGCATTTGAGGCTTTATCCCAATACGAGGTGAACTGATATCTATCTTTTGGTAACCTTTTCTTTCTGAGTCACATCATCCCTCTCACAAGTTTTCGAGAAAGCTACTCAAAATTTCTACATTTCATTTTATCTTGACATGGTTTTCCAAGAAATTTCTCTAAATAATTTATATGATATTTTCCAAGGTTTCACACTTAGAAAAAGGAATTTCAGATTTCAAGAGAAGGAACACAAATTTGCTATTGTCTGAGACAGATCATGATGTACTTAAAGCCATGGAAGGATTTCAAGTCAAGATCATAACACATGAACACATGTAAAGGTTTCTTTTTAATTTATATGTATATGTTTCTGCTTTGTACAGTGAAATAAGATTCTTGAGCATTGACGGAGATTATATTTACTCCAGGAATAGACGAAGATGGGTGAAGGAGAGAAAAAACACAGGCAGCAAGATAGAGAAATTGCTAGATGTATTTCCTCAGGTCCTCTTCCCTTCAGGTACGATGAAGTTTGTTGTATCTCAAAAGAACACTGTTTAACTTTATTAGATATATAATAAACCCTTCATAGACCTCACCTAATAGTTTAAGTTTTTGAGTTGAATGATTCTTTGACATGGTATCAAAGCCTCTATGCTCTAAAGGTCTAGAGTTCAATTCTTGGAAACCCCAATTATCAATTAATTAAATTTAGCACAAAGTAGATGTGGGCTTGTGCATATTCATATTTCAAACCCAAACGGATATTCGCGTGCGAGGGCGTATTAGATATAAATCATTCATAGTTCTCACCTAACAATTTAAGCATTTGGGTTGAATGGTTCTTTGAAAAATATGATTGGTGAATTTCATTGGAGATCTGTTGGAGTTTAACTTTTTTGTCAGCATTGTGCAGAATGACGGAAAAAGTTAGAAGATTGAACTAATTACATAATCTTTTCTAGGATTCGCTCAAACATGGACTTTGGTACCTGTAGTTTTCAAATCAGTTATTTTATTCGTTTATGATTCAACTATTCATCGATTATAAAGATATAAACTAACTGCACTTTAATCAGTAATATTTTAAATTTGATTACATTTTAGCACTTGAATTTGAAATTAAATATTTTTGCATCTGAATTCTTAATTGTGGGAACATTGATCCCCCAAAAAATCTATAATTTTGGTATGTGGTAGTACAAGGAATAAAATCTTATTTTTTAAAAAAGAGGGACCAAAATGAATTCTAAAGCAAAACTTAGCTGATTAATTCCAGTATTAGATATTATAGAGACGAATTTAGATACATAGAGGCCAAGGGCAGTTGTAATTACATGTAGTGGTGGTTTGTTAAATTGCTCTCTGTGTCTCTCAACATGTGTTACCTTACCTCTCCTGCTGATCAGTCCAGCACAAATCTGCAGGGAAGAAAAGTAATGTATGCCAGCTACCTGGTGCGGCCCTCTTATGCCTTTCCTTTACCCCTAAAGATGAGAACAGCCTGGAGGTTTTGAAAGTAAGATAATTCTATGTTAATGTTCCTTTTCTTCAGAACTTACCATGCCATGATTTTAAATCTGCTTTACCTTCCATCCAGCGGAATTTAGATGCCCATGCTGCATACGAGAATGCACTAGTTGAAATAGCTTCTTCTCTTCATCTCTCAAGAAATCTTTTTGTTGCGCTTCTTTCTCTGCAATCATGGAAAACCTTCATGGAGCGTTGGATGAGGGCTAATATCTTATGGCTGGATGTGAAGGAAGCAGGTGCTACATTAGATAAAACTTCTAAAGCTGCTAACAAAATCCTAAAGGTTCCATGTGTTCTTTACCTGAATATTTGTGTAGGTTTATATTTATCATGGTTCTTTGAGACAAGATTTTGTGGATTTTGTTATACAGAGTATGATGCGACTTGCCGAAGAATCTATCCCAAGATCTGCTGAGCATATTGCGTTGGCTGTTGGTGCACTCTGTATGGTAAGAGATAAGCATCATAATCTCAAAGGCATTTGTCTTCCTAGAAACGTGAAATTCATGAACCTATTTATATTTAACATTTTTCTGGAATGAATAATTGAATACTAGTTTTTATCTAGTCAGGTGATGATTTTATATATAATTGTGTTGATGCTAAGATTAGAGATCTACATGGTTCCTATACAAGTGTAATGCCATAATCGGGTATCATTACGTTAAGAAAATGGTAGTAGTGACATGCCATCACCTGGATGTGGTTGCAAGACATAATTATGACTAGCATGTATGGTGCATCATATTATGTATTTATAAAGTAAGTGCCTTATCTTGTATTGAATCATGTTATTTATTTAGGTCATTACTGTCTAAAACATTAGAATGTTTTGTTAGTTGCACGTATTTTTTCAAGATTTCCTTGCGTTTAAGTAGGATAAGCATTGGTTAACCATGCTGGAAAAACCAAAAACCAAATTTCTCATAAAACTTAAACTGAAACTGAACTGTAAGCAACATTAACTGGAATTTCTTTTCAGTTCTGTCACCAAATTGGGTAAATTTAACTAGATTTTGAACATTCTTTCCTCAATCCAATGTTTGACTTTGTTGGCTACTGTCAGGCATTGTCTCCATCTGCTCATGCTACTAAGTCAGCTGCTTCGAAGTTTCTGTTAAATTGGTTGTTCCAATATGAACATGAATATCGCCAATGGTCAGCTGCTATATCTCTTGGTTGCATCTCAAGTTGCCTGCATGTAACTGATCATAAGCAGAAATTTGAAAACATCAATGGCCTTCTTAAGGTATGGAGATATGTGGTTCACGACCATTTCCAAAATGTTCTGCTATGTACAGAAATGAGAGAATTATCTTTTTTTTTTTTTGAAAAATCTGTATATTGTGGTTGAAGTCTCACCAGGGAAGAACTCATTTTGTCTTGCACAGGTCCTTATGTTCTTGTGTGTTTCTGCTTTTAGGTTCTGCGTGGCAGCAGAAGCACCCTTGTCAAGGGGGCATGTGGCTTGGGGTTGGGCTTTTCATGCCATGATCTTCTTACCAGGGTCGAAGTTGCTGAGAACATCAATCTGGAGAGAGAAACATACAAGGTTCAGGAGGTTGAATTACTGGGGAAGATAGTTAGAACGTTGCTCCTGATGACAAGTCAGCTCAGTCAAGCTTCACATGATATTCTAGAAGGTCTCTCCATATATTTCCCCCCAAGCACTGATGATTTGGAAGTTGATATGACTTCTGAACTGTTGCTTGAGAAGTGTGATGACTTGGAGGAAGATATTTGGGGGGTTGCTGGTGTTGTCATTGGCTTGGGGAACTCTGTCCCTGCAATGCACAGGGCTGGAGCATACAAGTCCATGCTGAAGATAAAAGACCTCATCGTATCATGGATTCCACATGTAGATTCTCATATAGTTAACTCTGGTATTTTTAGTGAAGCTGCAGACAAAGTTTTATCTGTAGGGTCATGTCTTGCCCTTCCTGGCATCGTGGCTTTCTGCCAGAGAGTGGAGATGGTGAATGATAATGAGCTGGATAATTTAGTTAATGGTTATGCAGAACTCATACATGAGTTGGTTTCTGTGAAAAAGTCTGGCACCTTCCATCAAAGCTTATTGGCATCTTCATGCATTGGAGCAGGAAACCTTCTTTCCTGCATTTTGAATGAAGCTGTGCACCCTACTGAAGTTGCACAAATAAAAGGTTTACTGGATTTGTTTAGAAGATGCTACTCAAATTCTTACCCTGCTTTTGTTCATTTGGGTGGTATGCTTGGAGTGGTTAATGCTATGGGATCCGGTGCTGGAATTTTGTTTCATGGTCAGTATTTCTCATCTTCATTTAAGGCGGGTTATGAACAGAAGGTCAGATACCACTTTCTTTAACATATTGTGTATATGAAGTTTTAAGGTGTATGGATTTGTCCTATAACATTTCTTCCATTTGGATGACAGGAATCTTCTAAAATTTTGGGCCCTTTACTTTCAAGCCCTACTTGTGAAACAAGTTTGACGTCATTAATTCAAGAAATATTTCTCATTGCTCAAAATTCTGATGATGTCCAAATGAAACAAAATGCATCTTGGGCAGTTTCATTCCTTCGATATAATTTTTTGTCCAAGGAATTTTTAAACTTAAACAATGATGCTTCAGCTGGTGCTGCTGATTCCAGAGTGGTTTCTCACAGTTTTCCTGAGGACGCTTTAGTTATGAAGTTGTCTTTGTGGCTAATGGATCTGAATTATTCTGTGGTAGGTCCCTTCATAACAAGTCATTGTTGACACCTTGATATGATGTTTATCTGTGGTTTGTTCTTTTTACTGCCTATATCAAAAGATGTGCTAGTTTGCTCTCCTCCGGGGCTCTGCCTACTATATTCTGCTGTGCACGAATAGACATTATAGTGCATAGCTAGATGCTGGAAATGTGGACGTCTAAGCATGAAGAGATAAATACTTGACTATATATATGCACGTTCTAGTATGTATTCTGCAAACCTAAAATTATTGCTGTTTTTCCTGGCAGAGTACCTTCATGTTACTTTGTCCTTCATTTCAATAACGGTCCACTAGCGTAAAATTGTAGCGGTCATCATTTCTTCCATCATCTTTTCAAAATAGTGTTAAAGTTCTCGTCAGTGACATTAGTGCATGCTTCTGCTTGTTACTTATGATGCATAAACTAGTTGTTGTTTTAGTGTTTAGTAAGTGGATATTAATGGAATTCTGGCCACAAGTTGTTTTTGTGCATTCAATATTGTTGCACGTTTCCATGCGAGATTATTGTTCCAAATCCTTCCTCTAGTGTGACCTGCCTATTATCAATCGCCATTTGCAAAATAGAGACGTTTGGTCACAGGCCCATCATAAACGGACCCAGGCGTACTTCTCAAGTGAAAATGGGTGTATACTCCACTGCTAGTTGAAATTTCAAGCCTTCAAACATGAGCAATGATCATTCAGTTCTGAGGGTTTCTAATCTTTTTGACTTTCTGAATTCAGGTAGACACAGTGACACCAACTGCCACAGTAGCAACTGTTTTAAGATGCCTTTCAGCAGCTCCTAGGTTGCCAACTATGGATTGGGGATCTATAGTTAGACGATGTATGAGATTTGAGGCTCAGGCTTTTGAGTTAGTGCCACCAGATTTTGTTCTTAAGAGGGGAACCACCCTCAGGGAGGAGTGCATTCAGTTCTCAATTGCTCAGGCAAACCAAATTGATCCCCTCCTGACATTCCTTGATGAACTTTGTGATCTATCTAGGTTCAGAACTCTGGAGCTAAATCTGCAAGTTTGTCTGCTTGTACATCTAGCAGACCTGACAAAAATATTTTCAGGGTCCAGGCTAGAGAAATTGTTTGATGATATTACCAAGTTCTTTTCATCATCTCAAGTGCATGACACTCAGCAGAAAAGTACATTGAGGATATTTTGCTGGAAAGGTCTCTGCCAGTGCTTAGATGACGCTTCCCTTGGCTCTCTTGATTACATGCCAAATGCTGAGAAGTGCATGGAGATCCTGTTCTCCTTGTTGCCTGCTTCAGAATCAGCTTCCATTCTTAGATCAGATTCGCTAGACCCTGTAAAAGAGTGGTATGAGGTTGTCAGGTGCTTAGCAAAGGCTCGGGCAGATTGGCTGTTAAATTTCCTACAGGTGAACTTGTTGCGTTCTTTTTCCTCCCTTCTGTTGGATGATGTACTTGTATGATATTGTTTTACTTATCTACTTAATTGGTATGAGATTGATGTCAATTAGAAATTGTCTTTTGCTGTACGGGTGTTTAGGAACATGCATTCATTTCTATAAAAAGTCGTCTTCTTTGCTTGTAGAAGTTTTTGAATAAACATGAATATTTTCATGGTTCTCTAAGAAGAAAAATTTTGGAAATTTTTTTATTCTTAAATGGTAAATCAAAGACGAAAGTGACGTCTAAATTCAAAGCTGATCAAACTGTTTGCGAGGGCTTCCTAAATGTTGATGGCTGCATCGACTTTACATGTGTGCCGCATAGGTTCCAATGGTAAATGTAGTACAAGGCGACGCACGGTTGGATGAAGTTCTAAAGAAGATAATAGCAAAAGCCATGTTAGTAAGGATTGGTGCAGTCCCTTTCACCGAGCTTGGGAGACTTAAGGCTTATGTATTGAACTCTAAAACACATGGTTAGTTTCTCTAACTAGTTCTTTCTTTGCAGATTGTATTGATTTGATATAAACAAGTTGCTAACCTTATTTCATAATGTTCAATGCTAAAATACCGCTTTTTCCTCCCACAGCATTTTTCAGTTATGAATGTTTTCATGTGAATTTTAACTTGCTACAAGCGCAGGCATTTGGAATGTGCTAGTCGAAGTTGTAGCAGCTTTGCAATACGCCGAGGGAAGTGTCAAAAGGCAGTGGCTTGTTGATGCGATGGAAATTAGTTGTATATCCAGTTATCCTTCCACGGTAAGCATCTATTCCCTTATTATACATCGGAAATAGATGGAAAAACGTTAGAAAATGGCGGTGATACAAAATATCATTATCCCACATTTCATGGGTTCTTAAATGGCGCATAAGAAATTGAGCCAAAAGTCCAATTTGAGTGGATTTCTAATCTCCATGGATACACCAATCAAGCAAAATATCCTTGAAGGATAGTGACATGATTGCACCTCGAGTTTCATATTGCTGTTGTAGAATCCTTTTTTTTCCCAACACTTCTGATTCCTGTTCATAAAAAAATGGTATTATGTTCAAGCTTCGGATGGTTTATGGATAGTTCGATTCCTTTGCTCTTCAATTTGTGCTCTTGTTTGATAGATTTTTCTTGTTTCCATCTGCAGGCACTTCAATTTGTAGGTCTCCTATCTGGTAGCTGCTGCAAATATATGCCACTTCTGACTCTAGACAGATCAACTGTTTTGAGTGATCTACCGGTCACTTTCACTTGTCTTTTGAGAGAACCCAGTTGGAAAATTGTTGCAGAATCCGTAGTTTCTGCTCTCTATGCATCAGCAGAACGCATATACGGCTGGGTTACCGGCATGGCTCTCCCTGACCCGCAACCCATTGACGAGAGTGAAAGCGATTCGGTTGCTCTTTTGTTGCGCGTGATGCATGAAACCTGTCTTTATCTGAAAGAGTATTTGCCTCTGGATAAGCAGCTTAGGCTTGCCAGCATGGTGGTCGATTGAGGCTTGTGTTGTGAACCCATGCCACATCAATACAATTCTCTTGTGCAGATCTATTTCTTTTTCTTTAATGGACATTGTAAATGATGTGACGTGTTAGATTTCTTTGAATGTCATAATTATATCGATTTGATACGCATATAAGGATGATGCAATTGCTGGTAATTATACGTTAACTAATACAGTTTTGACATTCAATGAAACAATCGGTCTGTTACTGCACTACTGTGAGCCCTTGCCTTCATGTGATGGAAAAGGCCTCAACTATTGCGAGTCTTCAGCTTTCAGGCATTTATATGAAACAGATGAAATATATAAAATATGTATAAAACCTGAATGTTAATGATCAAAATGAAGTAAAAACTTTTAATTGTATGCAACATTTTCTATAAAATCTTCATGCCCTTTTTTTCTTTTAAAAAAAGTTAAGAAATGATGTGGGAAATTAATTCTTTTTATTTTATTTTAATAATTTTAAAAGATAAGTAAATGTATTTTTAAAAAATATACCCTCGGCCTTGGTAGAATGGAATGCGCCGCCTGAATTCTGAAGAGTGAAGGAAGGGAGTGTGGTATCCTTGTTTATCTCATTTCTGGTTTTCCAGATTATAGCTGTTCATGAACAGGGACGCTGTCAAATTTCTCAAAAACTCTAAATTCTTCTCTTCTTCTGCTAATGGACGATTTAGTCATGGTTCACTGCCACGTTCCTCATCTTTCATTGATATTCAACAATCCCAATCCCAATCTTCTTCTTCTTCTTCTTCTCTTCAGGTGCTGCCAAACTCAAACCCAAACCCAAAATCATTCTCTAGCCCCCTTTACCATCTTCTTCCTAGAACCCAGAACCCCAATAACATTGTCAATATCATCTATTCATCTCTCAAACAACTCAATAACAGCCAAACCCACTTAACCCTTGTTCAGAATGACTTGCAGCACCTCCTTTCTCATCTGGGTCCCAACGAAATCTCTAGAGTTTTGCTTAGATGTCAGTCTGATTCTGTTTCTGCTCTTACTTTCTTTAACTGGGTTAAAAATGATCTGGGTATTCGACCTGCTTCTCAGAATTACTGTTTCCTTGTTCATATTTTGGCTTGGTCTAGGGAATTTGGACAAGCTATGAAATTTTTGATAGAATTGATTAATTTGGTTAACGATTGTTCCTTTAATGATGATTTGTTTCAACGTTTGATTCTCTGTTCTCAAGATTGTAACTGGGATCCTGTGATTTTTGATATGCTTGTCAAGGCATATGTGAAAGAGGGCATGATTGAAGAGGGCTTCGATACTTTTAAGAAGATCATGAAGGTTGGTTTCGTCCCCAGTGTGATTTCTTGTAATCGTCTTTTAAATGCATTGCTGAAGATGAATCGCATTGATCAGTGTTGGCAAGTTTACGTAGAGATGGGAAAAAATGGGATACGCCCCAATTCGTATACATTTAATATACTAACTGATGTGTTTTGCCGCCATGGTGATGTAAATAAGGTGAATGATTTCTTGGAGGAGATGGAAGAAGAAGGCTTTGAGCCAGATATAGTGACGTATAATACTCTGATCAGTTGCTATTGCAGGAAAGGAAGATTACATGATGCTTTTTATTTGTATAGGATAATGTATAGGAGGAATGTTTTGCCAGATTTGGTCTCTTATACTGCTTTGATGAATGGTCTTTGTAGAGAAGGGAAAGTAAGAGAGGCTCATCAGCTTTTCCATAGAATGCTTCACCGAGGATTGAATCCTGACATTGTTTCATTTAACACCCTTATTTGTGCTTATTGCAAGGAAGGGAAGATGCAAGAGTCAAGGTCATTGTTAAATGGGATGATCGGAAGCGGGATTTGCCCCGATAAGGTTACTTGTCGCGCAATTGTCGAAGGGTATGGAAAAGAGGGCAAGATACTTTCAGCTTTGAATTTGGTCGTGGAGCTTGAGAGATATGGTGTTCCAATCTGTTGGGATATTTATGATTTCCTGATAGTTTCTATATGTGAACAGGATCGACCATTTGCTGCAAAAAGTCTTCTTCAGAGAATCTCTCAACATGGTTATGTGCCTGGTGTCGACACCTATAACAAACTGGTCGAGTCTTTCTGCAGAAGTGAATCTGTAACTGATGCATTACTTCTGAAAACTGAGATGATTGGCAGGAATCTGAAACCCAGTTTTATAACATACAAGGCTCTCATTAGCTGCTTATGCAGGAAAGCTAGAAGTTTGGAGGCTGAACCTGTAATGGAAGCAATGATTCAATCCGGCATGCTGCCTGATCCAGAAATATGCAGGGCTCTGATGTATGGATACTGCAAGGAAAGAGATTTAAACAAAGCAGAGACATTGCTGAAATACTTCGCCAAGGAATTTCAAATTTTTGATACTGAGAGTTACAACATACTAGTCAATACCTTTTGCGAGGATGCTGATGCTATTCAGTTGGTGGAGCTTCAAGATAGGATGTTAAAAGTGGGATTTGTTCCAAACATTTTAACTTTCAGGCACATCATACATGGTTTATCAAAAAGTATGGCAGTGGAAAAAAGCAAGTTGCTTTTGGAATGAGGTAATTTATTGAGACTTTTAGGCTGGATGGCAGAAGTTCCTGTTTTGATTAGTCCAAGGTATGTCCTAGCTATGATGAAATGCACATTAGGCATACTCTATGTGATCTTTGACCGTTTTAAACGAAGCTGATTGTGCTTCGAGTGATCATTCGGCCAACTAATTCCATTTTCACGAGCAAATTCCTTGGCATGACATGATCAAATGGAGGAGAATGGGATTGTGCAATTAGCATAAAGCATGTGGTGTGGAAGTGAAAGCAGTTGATGCATTGCTAGGTTTCTTCTTGCCTATCAATATGACCCATGAAAGGCTCGATTTAGAGCAATAATCTGAACATCAGTTGGGTTACAATGATTAAATCAGTTGAATGCAGAAAATCTGATGTATGTTTTTGAGTTGTAAATAGTAAATAGTTGTTGGTGGAGATGCTACACAAGTACCTGTAAGCTTCCAAGTTGTAAGCTTTATTTAGATGCTTTCAACATCCTCACCTGTGTTGCTGCGAATAGAATGTTATGTTATGTTATGTTACTTCCGAATGACCGTCTGTCTAGCTTGACTGGTCTAGTTTTATAAATTTTAGCATTGGCTCCTGCAATATTCAATGGCTGAAACATTCCAGTTTTCATCTTCTTGATCATAGCTTTGCTGCCTACGCATTACATGCTAGGGGAATCATTTCATCCCGAATCATGACTCAGTTTTATGCATATCATATATAAATTTGATAGAAATAAAAAGCTCATGATATTACTGAAAAATGGTGAAAATTGGAGGTTTTTTCAGAATACTATCCTTTATATATTATAAAATGAAGTAACTTGTTGGGTGGATACAAATATATAGGATCTAAGTAAATCCCATACCAAACTATATGCCTATCAATGCTACAACATGATATTGCACGATGCAGCTAAATCACCAACATCCTTCACCACCTCCTGCGCCTTCTCCCGTACCAATATGCAAATGCAGCAACCGATGCTGCCAGAAAGACACCAGCTGTTGCATGCCAAGCATGCAACGGCCTCTCCAGAATGAGGTTCGATCCATTCACTTCGCTGGCTGGAGATTTGTCGGGATTTTTGCTCATTGCCAATGCAAAGCCCAAACCCTGAGTTTCCAGATCACTCAAGTCCTCGATTGCTGGCTTAAGCCTAGTGGCCTTAGCAATGGCTTCATAATCTTCTTTGCTTCCTCCTTCAAGGAAAGAACCAACCAGGTAGCCTTTGTTTACCCAGTATGCCCCAATCGTACTTCCCGTGTAATCCCCGAAATGCACTACTTCCCCTGCATTGTCCCCATAAAACTGCCAAGATAATGTGAACATTCTGGAGTAGAAAAATGGCAAGTAGTCAAAATCATCTGTTTTGTTTGGCTCCATTATTGCAGCAACAGCATGTCTTGCAGTTTTTCGGGCCGAATCAACATGCTCAAGCCTGCGAGTTTCACCAAATAGTTTGACTGGAAATGCTGCAACATCTCCCACTGCATACACTGAGCTGATGCTCGTCTGCATTCGTCCGTTTACTTTGATCCCACCCTTCTCCAGAGTTAGCTGACCCTCGAAGAGACTTGTATTTGGACGTATCCCAATTCCTACCACAACAATGTCCGCAGGTAGCCTATTTCCATCTCTAAGATTAACAGCTGTAACCTGTGGAAAGTTTAACTTGATTGGTCCCATGAAAAGATGGTTTCTTAACATAAAATAGGTCAGAGAGTTGTTTCTTAAACCGTCAAGAAGTGCTATATTACCTTGCTATCGGAATCCATTTCCAGAGATGATAAAACCGTTCCTTTGATAAAATTCACTCCTTTAGATTTATAGTAATCTTCATAATAGCTTGAAATCTTCAGAGTAAACAAACGGGCCACTGCAAAATGCAAAACTCGTTAGCAGTTCAGAACGCAACAGTGTGAATCGAACAATTTAAACAAATTACAGCAAGAAATCCTTTGATTTTACGGAGTTTCCTACAAAATGACGTTAAGGCAGCATCAAGAGAGCTTACTGCAATGTGCTTCGGGGAAAACCATGGTTACATTTATTTTATTGATTGCCAAAGAAGCAGCGCATTCCATTCCTATGTAGCCGCCGCCTATGACAACAGCATTCCTACCGGCACAAGATTTCATTACATTAACAAGTCTATCGGCATCAGCTAGATCTCGAAGATAACAGACATTGTCAGCATTCGATCCAGTCACTCCAAATTCTTCGAGCTTCAAAGCCTATACTCAGAACATGATATTATCTAAAGTTAGAATTTTGGTTAATTGAGCAGTTTATATAAGCATGTTATACAATATATTCATCGTTTCTGAATTTTGGCAAAATCCAAAAGAACTTGATCCTCAACTCTGGCAACCAAACAAAAAAATTTGATTCCAGACCACATACAGAGATGCAATTCTATCAATGTAGGAGATCTAACTGTGCATCTTCTGTTATCTTCTCATACTTGTGAGATATCCAATTACATCGTGCTAACATCAGGTGCTTATTCAATATGTTAAAATGCATTTGCTTGTAATACCATAACCTCAACCACCTAAGAAATATATCATTCCAAGTTCCAACAACTAAAAGATCAGTATCCAATACCCGAGCACCTGTTGCAATGATGAGAATCTTGTAGCTTATAGTCTCCCCAGCTGCAGTTACTAGCGTTTTGCGCCTCACATCAGCAGACTTAACTCGAGTTCCAAGGACCAATTCAATCCCTAGCAAAAAGAACGTCGAAGCCAACAACGTCAATTATGGTAGTCAGAAGACTTTACTATATTGTTAGAAGAGAACTTCATAAATTCTCAATAATATCTATAAGCAACCCATTCCGAATTTACAATTATTTCTCATATGATTGTATTCAATTTCATGGGAAAATGCATCCTTGTACATCAAAGTAGTAAGTTTGTAACTGAATTACCATGCTCTTTATACCATTTTGGAGTGAGTCTTTCCTCGTTAGCTGCAACACAAGTGTGAAATGATGGAAGGCGTGATGGAGCTGCATCTATCGATAGTACAAGAAAGAAAAGCACACAAAGCAAGAACTGATTAGCTTTTAGAGTTCTGATTGAATTGCAGGATCCAATACATTGAATCAGACGCCGCCCCAATTCTGAGCCTTTAACCCAGAGTCCAACTATACAACAAGGATATTCTATTCATGAATAAAACGACAAGGATGAGAACATCATATACCTTCTGGAAGTAAATAGCCTTTGCTCAGGGCAGGTCTCTCGTAAGGTGGAACCTGGAAAAAAATTCCAGTAGAAGTCAAGTACATTTCAATTGAAGATGGTTCTTTTTATTTTCAGATCCGTATCCAGAATCCAGAAGAAGTAAAGAAAATGAACTGAGCTGTTCATGTTGAAAACCAAAGACACATGCTTTTTCAAATATTTCCATAATCACATTAATACGAGTCTGGTGGCCTCCCATTTCATTCTTTCAATGTTCTATCAACTGTAGTGCTCAGGTTAATGTTAAAGGATTTACTATTTCAAATTATTCTGCAATATACAGCATTAAATTACACTACTCCAACTTACATTCTTTCTTTAAAAGGATGACATAAACATGTAGGGCTGCTATAATCACTAGCCATAATTCCCATCAACGAGTTGAACTCCAAATTGCTACCAACTAAAACGAGATGCATGATGAAATAACATGTTCAAACAAATCATCGCATAGACTTGAAGTATTCAAGTAACTTGTAATTGAATTTAGCAGTATCAACATTCCAAGTTACAGCCAGACAAAAGAGAGAGAGAAAAAGAAATAAAGCCACAAGCGTAAGCTAAATGCTTGAATTTTCAAAAATACTCATGGGAGCTTTTAGTTGGCAGCATTTCATATTGGCTTTGTCTCATTCATAGTCTTAACTTAATGCAAGCAAATTTTACGCGAGAAATCAACTCGAAGAAGTTGAAATTGAACTAACATAAAGTTTAAAAGAAAAATAACAGATACCCATTAACGAGACCAATCCAGCAACAACAAAAAAATTCAAAAGTTTGGCTTTCGTTTTGCTTACAGGTTCATCAGAAATGATGCAGAGTTCACCAGGAGAGACGCCTTTTCTAGTAAATTCAAGAGCTGCATAACCAGCAGCAACTCCTCCACCTAAAATCACATACACAAATGCTCGACCCATCTCTCTCTCTTTGCCTCTTCAAAAAGTCTTCACTGGGTCTTCTTGCTTCAGGACCAAGAATTTAAAGATTATGGATTTTTTCTGTGATATATCTGGAAAAATTGTGGATACAGACTCCTTCTACACCCTGCAAACAAACCAGCGTCATTAGTTTCCAATCCTTCTTGGCGTAAGGCAACAGACAACAGGTCAGCATTGCCGATTTTACCATAGTACCCCTAGGGAGCTACCATCCCTTCTCGTCCTATCCTAACATTTAAAAATTAAAACGCATTCCCGACCGTCTGATCCTGAGGTTGGGGATCCCGACGGTCGGGAATGGAAACCAGAGACTTTTTAAAAATAGTGACGTGGCGCAACGATAAAGTTGATTCAGGATGATCATGCCATAGCTATTCTACAAGATTTACTTAGACCTAACAATAACTTTTTAAATTTTAATAATATTTTTCTCTTATTTTATATTAATTTATACTTTGCTATATAATTTTTAAAAATAATTTATATAATAAAATTGATTAATTTGATTTGGAATTTGTGAATAATCGAAGCATTTATGAAAAGATTGGGGGAGGGAGAGGAAGCGGGGAAATGAAACGGATGTAGCCGGCGGTGGATTATGTCAACGAGGGCCTACTGTACGTTGTCGTTTTACTATGAAGATTGCGCCTCGTACCGCTCAATTCTGGATGAGATGCCACTGTTTATTTCTGGATAATTACATATTTTTGTTTCACAAATATTCTGGACACGGTTCTTAGGACAATTTCCCTAAATAATTTTAAAAATTTTTGTTTAATGTAACAAAATTTTCAATTTGATGTAAATTTGAGATTGGCCATCACTTTAATTGACAGCCAATGACATGTCATAATTTAAATGATATGACAGTCAAAATTTACCAACGACCAAATTGCATTTCCTGCCTGTCCCTCCCCTCCCCTCCTACTAATAATAATAATAATAATAATAAATAATTTATTAATAATTTTAATTTTAATTTTAATTTTAATATTATAATAATTATTATTAATATAATACAATATTAAAGTTATTATTAATTAATAATAATAATATTATTATTATTAAATTCATATAATATAATACAATATTATAATAATTAATAATATTATCAAA